>OY754973.1:20055707-20178207 GCA_963576475.1 Molanna angustata
ACACTCCTCTTTTATATTATATATCTTTCAACATCCCTACCTGTACAACTAAACACACTCCTCTTTTATATTATATATCTTTCAACATCCCTACCCGTACAACTAAACACACTCCTCTTTTCCACCTAAACACTCAGCACACTAACTATGCTCAATATGCAACAATCTACAAAATCTGTAATACATACATACAATAGGCATTTCCAAGAGTTCGACATATTCTTACTAAGCGCCCCCACATTTAAAAAATATATCAGACATAAAATTTCATATTCATAATCTTACTCAACACTTAATATACTGCACAAATTTACATATACAATATCACACATCATTCACACAATATCTCACCATAATATTTAAGTTTTCCTTACGTATCTTAATATACTACAATAACTCCAGTGGCAACCTGTAATTGGCTTTAATCTTCTTCTTCTTCCTCTTTTTTTAGATCTATGATCTGTTTTTACAGGTCCTGGGACGAGGATGTCCAGCTCTCCATCCATCTCTTTGATGGCCTTCCCGGTGGTCGGCGTCCTTCTGGTATTTCGCGCATTACAATCTTTGGCAGCCTTTCTGGATTCTTTGCCTGCTCCACATTACAATATCATCCACATTGCAGGTTCTGCGGATCTCACTGGGGATTCTGTTTCTGAGGGTTCTGCCCAAGATAGGTCTAAGTGTTTTCATCTCTGTTGTTCTGAGTAGCTTTTTTGTTCTCACCGTGTCTGCCCTTGCTTCAACTCCATAAGTCATTATGGGTCTGATGCAGGTTTTATATATTCGGACCTCACTCTCAACTAGCATTTGTTTATTGGCCCAAACAATGAAACAATGTCCCTCATGCATCCGAAGATAACTGCAGCTTTATTAGTCTGTTCTTTGACTTCTTTATAGAGATCATTACAACTAGATATCTCCACACCTAGGTATTTAAAAGTTGTAACCTGTTCAAAAAAAAAAGAAAAAAAAGTTGTCCTGCCTTTAATATTTACTTAAATTATCTTTATTTTATATAATTTATTATACGCTGTTCGATGTCCTCTAAAAAAATAAATAAAAAGTTCCGCAAAGTCTCCTATCTGGATCACATCCTGAATGAACCAAAATATGAGTGCCTTCAATTGTTGCTGAAGGGTAAGATTGAGGGATGGCGTGGACCTGGCAGACGGTGGACATCTTGGCTATCTACCCTTGCTAAAGCGTAACTTCATAGTGTTTTAGGCGGTTTAAATATATCATATTTTCAGCCAAAACCAAGCCCAAGATTGAAACCAAAGAAGAAGATCGATAAACCCATGATTTCAATATTACGACTTAGAGCCGGGATTCGAACTCCAGAACTTACAGGCCCGAGGCCGCCAACTAAATTTTCTGGATACACAATATGCATTGGATATTTTTTCATCGCTGTCTAACAAAATTAGGTATGAATATCAAATGCGGGCAGGATTATCTAATCTGCGAATAAAAAAACAAACTTGATAAAATGAAATGCAGCCAACACCATAATAAATAACCATAAAAAAATAACAAAGGTTAAATAATACTGTTAATAGGTATTTATAATAATATTGGTCCGTTGTAAACATGTTCTGGTTGGACTATAATATGCATCGCGTTGCTATATTATCTATGTACATACATAATACTAATTCACTTTCATTAGAATTGGCTTACTGTAGTGTGTTGAAGAGGTGTGGAGGAGTGGGACACAACATACTTCGTGTCATGGTATACGAAGCACGTAGGTATTATAGCAATACAAAACCTTTTATAAGATTTATTACTGTTTTTTTTTATGTATTATTTTATGGACTCTCATCTTTCAGTAAATGGACATATTACCAGAAGGGCAAGTTCATCGTACCAGAAGTATGGAGGGTTGAAGATACAGAGGTCGCTCACTGACCAGATGGATGGAATGGCCTTGTTGGATCCGTTATATTAAGAGGATTTCGCAGATTCCACACTCCACCCCATTGAAGACATTATCGGATTATTGTCCTCTTCATCCTCGAGACTACCAATCATATTTCAGATTACCGCTATCTTCCGCAACAGGATCTTCAATAACCGCAACAGGATTATTTTTCGAGAGATTGTGTGTACTTACCCGCCAAGCCACGAGGTCAACGAAGAAGAAGATAAAATGTATTTATTTTATTTGTTTTTATTAAGAATATACCTTAATAATAATAAACGAAATGAGTTAAAACATAGATAATATTAATAAACGAAATGAGTTAAAACCTGAACATAGATTCGTGATGAAGAATTTGTAGAAAAATATTTCATTTTGTAGTGGATAACCGAGATTTATTATGTTCTAAATCAAAATCTGAAAATAATAGGTTTTCTAAAATAAATTATCACAAAATCAACAACCTGTCCTTTATTTATGAATAACTTTATTTTTTACCCTTTATTATCATAAACAAGAACAGATTAATACAATTTTTCTTTCAAAAATTACAATGGACTTTATTACATCACTGGGCATCTTTATTACATCGTGTTGCCTCTCTTGAGGCAACACGAACAATAATATAACAATACATATCCGCTACATATATGTGCGGGTTTAACGTATTTCAAATTATTCCTTACTAGTTTTTTATACCCGGCGCTGCCCGGGAAGGTAAACGTGAAGCAATAAACTAACTCATGTATGTAATTTTCGAAGTGTTTATTTGTTATGATATCAATTGAAGAGAATAGTAGTGTTTATTTGTTATGATATAAATTCATGAAAGTAATAAATATCCAATACAAAATAACATATGTATATAAATAAATTTTTAAAGAATCAGTCCCCTTCTTTAGTCTCTTTCGTCCCTACCTTCGTCCCTTCCCTTCAGTCCTACCTGTCTTCAAATAATGGTCATTGGGAAGTGGTGAAATTTGATTGAATATAAGCATCGTAAATAGTGTGGTGTTGGCTACAACCCATTTGTTTTTTTATATACTTTCATCGGAAGCAAGTGTGTATAAAAAAAATCAGAAAGATTGAACTATCGGAAATGAGTATTGCGTTGGCCATAACCGTTTTTATAAATCGTCATCGAATGCAAGTGTGAATACAAACTTTCAGCAAGATTAGTTCGTCCTTTTCAAAAAAATCTTTTGAGTGATGAGTAACTGAAAATCTAGATCCGCAAAACACGAACAAAGAAAAAATACATATCCATATGGCATATACATACTTACATAGCAACAAACAAACATACTATACTACACACCAAAATATTAGTAGGAATGAGGATTTGACCGTAACCATGACTTCAAATAGTTTTTACACGAAAAATGGCGACATTTGCAAAGAAAATACTTAATAGGAAGAAAATAGTATAAAATTAGGAAGAATTAAATTAAACGAAATAATTACAATTTATTTCACTCAAACTTTATATTTGTACTGTTATACTTACTTTTTTCGTATAAATTTGTATTTCAAACATATTACTCAATAAATAATTGCTCAAGAAAAAGTACATTTATTGACATTTCATTTGTTGAGTAAATTTGTAGGTAGGTCCTTACATTTTTGAAAAAAGTAAAAAAAACAGTAAAATATTAAAAAGTTGATATTTTATTTGTCGGTTTAACTCTGCGGTCGTGAAGGAAGCGATGTGCGGAATATTTAACATTTAAATTTTTCTAGTTTAATATTGAAGCAGGAACGATAAAATACCCATACACATAAATATATCTACATATTACTCACTAAAATACGATGGTGTGGGTTTTTATCCATTTTCTTTTCAAGATTCGCCCGCGAATCAATGTTGTCGATGCCTGACAAAGTATCACGCACGCCACAATATGTATAAAAGTAAAATTTGCCCTGATTTTTCTTTCGCGGATCTTGACTGCGCATTGTAGGTACCTACCTATATCATGTTCATACGTTGTACATGCGCAACCAAATTTGTGTAAAGTCATTCTTTGCATTCATTGTCAACACTCATTCATATATCATACATTTATTGAAAAAGTAATTATCAGTCTTGGAAGAACAATCCGTTGTAGATCGTGGCTATACTTTCTAGTGATCCATCAAAACCACCCTAGTCTTTATCTTGGTCTTACGTTTGTTCATTACAAGTCTTTATTTAAGGGGAAACATACAGCAATTTGTAAATTACAAAAGACAATGAATGTTAAATATTTGCCAAAATAGTCATCATTCATTACATTATACAAAATAGTCATCATTCATTACATTATACAAAATAGTCATCATTCATTACATTATACAAAATAGTCATCATTCATTACATTATACAAAATAGTCATCATTCATTACATTATACAAAATAGTCATCATTCATTACATTATACAAAATAGTCATCATTCATTACATTATACAAAATAGTCATCATTCATTACATTATACAAAATAGTCATCATTCATTACATTATACAAAATAGTCATCATTCATTACATTATACAAAATAATCATCATTCATTACATTATACAAAATAGTCATCATTCATTACATTATACAAAATAGTCATCATTCATTACATTATACAAAATAGTCATCATTCATTACATTATACAAAATAGTCATCATTCATTACATTATACAAAATAGTCATCATTCATTACATTATACAAAATAGTCATCATTCATTACATTATACAAAATAGTCATCATTCATTACATTATACAAAATAGTCATCATTCATTACATTATACAAAATAGTCATCATTCATTACATTATACAAAATAGTCATCATTCATTACATTATACAAAATAGTCATCATTCATTACATTATACAAAATAATCATCATTCATTACATTATACAAAATAGTCATCATTCATTACATTATACAAAATAGTCATCATTCATTACATTATACAAAATAGTCATCATTCATTACATTATACAAAATAGTCATCATTCATTACATTATACAAAATAGTCATCATTCATTACATTATACAAAATAGTCATCATTCATTACATTATACAAAATAGTCATCATTCATTACATTATACAAAATAGTCATCATTCATTACATTATACATAATAGTCATCATTCATTACATTATACATAATATAAAAATAAAATTACCAAAACATACGTAAATAGTAGAGTAAGTTTGAAATTAAGATATAAGAAATTGAAATAAAATATATAAAAATAAAATAAATATATAAACAACGAAGGCCATAAGTAATTCACAATTTTAAACATTTTTAAAATAATAGTGGGTTATGTAAAAATGGGGGGATTCGGGAGGGATAAATGAGTTAGGTGTTCTATGCCTAATATCACTGGGTCATTGCCGAGATACTCCTGCGATATTGCGGATATGTGTTATTGAATATATCAGTATCATAAAACCTTGTATTATGCTGCTTACAAATGCGTGGAAAGCATGAATTAATTATATTATTAGTACTACAGTGTGATACATGAAATAATTTTTAGTGTTAGCTTCTCCTACCTGGCACATGAAATTGTACGTTATTTATTATTTGGGAAGCATCAAAACAGTTAATGACTATTTTGTGTTGAAGTGATAGGTTATTCTGGGTTCCTCGGTTCAAGGCCATTAAATTTTCTCGAATCTGTGTGATTTGTAGTTGATCGTTCTAATGTACTTTCGACGTCCTCTTCCATTAGTACTTTGGAAAGTTTTTTACTCCTCACTAAACCCAAGGGGATATAGTGGGAGTAAAAGAGTTATAATTTAGCAATTTTTAAGACTATTTTTTTATTGCGATTGTATTCTGAAAGTTTCATCACAATGTATCTGTGTGTGTGCTATGTGGTGACAGGAAAATTATTCGAAAAAAAATTATTCGAATGCTCAATTTTACGAAAATCAATTTTACGAATGGCAATTATTCGAATCACATTTTTTCGAAAAACAATTTTCCGAACACATAATTATCAGAATTTACAATTGTTCGAATTTTTATGACGTCATGTTGGTAGTATTGTGAGAGGAATAAACCATAGATTTTTATTATAATATACTAGATGTTGTAGTTAACAAATTTTGTATGAATCGAAAACAAATGACTCACTTTTTGCACGGAGTACTACATCTACATAGTATATTATGTATAATAAAAATCTATGGAATAAACAACATGGCGACGCACCGCGCTTTCAGATATCCTAGGATGTACACCTATTTTTTAAACCTAAACCTACAAAAATTTGGTAAAAATAGGTTGGTTAGGTTTGTTTGAAGTTAAAATTGCGACTGGCGTGAGCCAGTTGCATTATATATTTAAAAAAGTAACTATAATATTAAAATAAAATAACTAAATTGATGTGAATACTACATAAACATAAACTGGTGTACAAACTAGGCTATCCCGCGCTGTCAAACATCAGTTATTAAAAATGTGCAAACATACGTACCCAACAATAATACAACAAGTAATAATAGTCTTCATCGAATATATTTTACTGGCAACAAATATGTCAAAGGAGGCAACATAATGACACAAAAATATATTAAATTCGGTTAATTGGTTTTCCAACAAATGTTAGTTCGAATAATTTGCTTTCGGACAATTGTCATTCTGATAACTGATTTTCGAAAAATTGTTATTCGTACAATTGTTCATTCGAACAATTGTGTTTCGAAGAATTTTCATGTAATCGTGCTATGTACTGTGTGCTGCGTGCGGTGTGCTGTGTAAGGCGTGTTTGTTTTACTTTATCAATTATAGACTAACATACTCATTCGATTCTTTTCAAATTTTGCAAACATGTACATCTAATACTCGCTTAGACCCATCAGATTTTGAAGGGTATCTGAATTGTGCTTCTCACTTTTCTAAACGTTAAATATTTTAAAGTGACCCCAAGCTCAGGAAACTTAAAATTTGAAAATTTTATTTTCTAATTAGTAAAAAGACACGTCACTTTCATAAAATGTCATTGAAGAATTATCAAGTTTTCATAGTAAAATATTTAAATAAAAAATAATTGAACAAACTTATTACATGGAAATGCTGAATATATTCCAAATTTTGAATACTTTATGGAGTGACTTGTTAGTGAGGAGTTTCGTTGGCCACAACCCACTCGTTTTTTTATTAAAAACGAAAAATAATTAAGGCGATCCCTACGATCATGTACGATCGATTTTATCGGCATTCAAATGGCCTTCCAGAACTAAGTATTATATCTGCAATCCCTCAATGAATATAAGTGAAATTATGGTTTACATATTTTAATTATTCATGCGCTGTATTTATTTTAATGATTTTCCTCAATAAATTCATGTTTCAATATTCTCAATGTAGCCGTGTATATTTTGACGATCCAATTAGTATTGAAGTATTATAGTCGAGAAAACACAATATACAATTTCATTCCATTTTTTTGTAAAGATCATCAACTCATACATATATCAAAATGCTGATCATATATTAACAAAATGCCTAAAATCACTTGTTTTTTTTCATTTTCTGCATATCGCTAGTATTTTAAAATATATTAGAAATTACTTAATGTATGAGAGTATGAGTTATTTTTAGGATTCAATTGTGATGTGACAATCTGTTTATAAAATGTCATTTTGATACTCGCTCTGACACGGGTATGTTCCCAGTGAAGCGGGTGTCGGTCGCAAATAAAAAAAATAAAACAACTGTTAGAATTACACAAATAAATAAATATTTATGACGCAACTAATTGAAACTTTTGTGCATCGATCATTAACATATCATATATTTTTTAATTCATCAAGATAATGATAATTACGTTATAAATGATAATATTCAATTTAATGAAACGGTTACAAATATCACGCAAACGAAATTGATACCGATTGTGATAAAATCATAATAACAAACAAACAACAGAAAAAATTGTATAACATGTGTTAGTAATTTGTACGATGGAATGGAAATCCAAGAAAAATGGATTCAAATCTAGTGTCAAATCTTATTCCTGTACTAATAAGATCGCGAGTTCGAAACCTGCCTCGACCGATTTTGCTGACGTATATTACAATTAGGCATTTTTGTTTTGTTCATGGAATGTATGAGGATATTATGTATGAGAGAAGTATCGCAAATACACACAGAAGAAAACTTCAAAATACAGGATTATTATTAAATTACAAATAATTAAATATTAAATTACACATACATGGCAGAACATTTTTTCAACAAACTTACAACGGATATGAGAGAGTCAAATCATGAAACGCTAGGTAACAAATTAAAAAAAAACTTTAATGTATAACAATAGAAAAGGGATAATAGAATCATGGGGTATAAATTAATATTGTTTTGATGCTTTTTTGTGTACCTCAAGTTATAATATTGTTGATTTTATATGTTTTGTGTGTCTTTATGTATTTATGTAATTGAATCGTTCTATATGTACTTTCTTTCTTAGCACAAGCATTTTTATGCTTTTTGGGAAAGAGAAAAAAATCAGTGTACAAATTCAAATAATTGTTAAGTATAATATTTTATTAAATAAATAAGTAAGTAGGAGACGTGAATTGCCGCTGAATGAATCACGACGCTTGTAGTTCGCTCCTCATATTTTTTGTGTTTTTGATGTTTTAAGTGGTGCAAAAACTTATATTTTGTGTTAATTTTTGTTTAAATGCTTATGTGAACATATCTTAGTTAAAATATTGTCCCCACGTAACCGGTGAGTTCGTTCCATTTTTATTTATTTTATTTTTTTTTGTAAGTGTGTCAAAACAATTGCTTAGTGGAGGTAGGTAAGCAAACAATTTGCCGGCGCTTCATGCGCTGTGCTAGCGAAATGTTACCTAGTAACGTTGTTGCCAAGTCAACAGATAACAATGTATTAGAATGTACGCCATCAAAACAAACTCGTAAGGCCCAGTCCACACCGATAGATCATGATAATACATTATTGGATAGTTCAGTATCCAAAAAATTCAAACCAAACATAAACCCCTCAGTACACCAAGAGAATTCTTTACTGTATAATGAATCCTCTCTTTCCCCATTTATTGTACATGTACAAAAGAAAGTAGCGGGAGAAAGTCTTCAAATACAGGCTATCTCATTCGGTTCGTTTATCTACAAAAATAAAATTGATAATATAAAAAAAATCAAGCCGTTGGGTAAACGCACAATTGCAATCGAATTCAAAAATTATTTAGCAGCAAATACTTTTCTTAATAACAAAATTTTAGAACAAAACAACTACTTACCATTTATACCTTCCTTTCACGTAACTCGTCTTGGAGTTGTAAAAGATATACCTACATCTCTTTGTGACGAGGAAATATTAAGTAATTTGGAAGTCCCTCCGGGATTCGGAAAAATAATAAAAATTCGAAGGCTTAACTACAGAGACCGTAAAATTGAAATCCCGACATGGAAACCATCTCAAACTGTTGTGGTCACAATCGAAGGGCAAAAACTCCCATCACACCTTTACCTCTTTTACAATCGTCTACCAGTAGAAACTTACATATTCCCTACTATTCAATGTCATCAATGTTTAAGATACGGACACACTAAAACTAACTGCAAATCTGCAGCACCTAGGTGTTTTAAATGCACTTTACATCATCTTGGAAACACATGTAATGTAACTCAAGAAAATACTATTTGTGTTCATTGCTCGGGAAATCACCAGGCTATCGATATAAATTGCCCAGAATTGACAAGACAGAGGAACATTAAGAAAGTAATGGCTGACCAAAGTATATCGTATATCGAAGCAGCTGGAATGTTTCCCTCCGTGAAAATATCATACTCAGAAAAAACGAAAGCTGTCAACAATTCAAACAAAATTGAAACACAAAATAATTTCACACCAAAATGGAGGGTAATCACCCCTTCAAACAAAAATAATCTTAAAAAACATAGTAATACCCCCCCTTACTTGGATAAAAAACAAATCAACTCATTATTAATTGCACCAAATGGAAACCATCCAGTACCTAAAAATGGATGTGCTCTCCCGTTAACAAATGAAACTACCCCAGATACAATAATACCTGAAGACATTAATTATAGTCGTAAAGAAATAATTCTAAATTGCATATACAATATGATCCATGAACTTCTTACCACAGAACACTATATCTCAGTACCGTCCAACGATGCACTTATTAATAACACCTTACAAAATACTGTCAATATACTCAATAACAACCTAAATAAAGAAGATATCGATTCAAACTCTATCACAGAAACAAATTAGACCTTAAACTTGTAACTCGCACAATAATTCCCTGTATAATCTTTCATACAAAATGGCCTTAAATATTGCCCAGTGGAACTGCAGAAGTGCAATACCTAATAAAGACTCTATTTTAAAATTGCTATCCGAGAACCAGGTTCAAATAGCGGCACTATCTGAAACCTGGCTCCGCGATGAAAAAACATTCAAAATTCCCGGCTACCAATGCCTAAAAGATAATAGACATGATGGCAAAGGTGGAGCTGCGTTATTAATAAAAGACACATTTTTCTTTAACCAGATAAATTTAAAACCAATAAATTGTCCATCACAAGTTGTTGCTGCGGAAATAGACGGTACAACTTTTGTCTCAATTTATATTTCTCCTAATTTCCAACCCACCAAAAATATTTTAAGAACCATAATTTCTCGAATAAAACATCCCTTTATAATTATGGGAGATTTTAATGCTCACCATAACATGTGGGGTTCATCATCATGCACAAAATTAGGTAGAATTATAGTTGATCTGCTAAATGAGTTGAATCTTTGCATTATTAACGACGGATCACCGACACGTATCCCTGTGCCAAATCAACGAATCAGCGCAGTAGATTTAACAATATGTAGTCCCGATATTGCTCCATACTTGAATTGGAAAATACTTTCTGACCCATTCAATAGTGATCATCTTCCAATAATTTTGCATTATTCACAACCGTCATACAGATACATATATACCTCTCATATTGAAAACTCAAAATCCAAAAGAAACAACAAATTCGATAAAAATGTTTGTAATTTTGGAAAAGCTAATTGGTCAGGATATAATCATTACACCAACAACCCCAATATAACATTTACTCCCCCCTCAATAGAAAACCTACAAGAATGCTACGATGAATTTATTAAAACGATTGAAATATCAGAAAAATTTATACCTAAAAAGAATCCCAAATTCAAAAAGTATCCCTTACCTCCTCCTTGGTGGGACTCAGCGTGCGAAGAACATTCGTCAATTAGGAAGCAAGCATATAAAGACTACAAGCATAACATGACACTTGAAAATTTCTTGTATCTTAAAAATGTTCAAGCTAAAGTCAAACGGTTCCTCAAAAACAAGAAAAGAAAAGGGTGGAAAAACTTCTGCACATCACTTAGTATCCAAGTTCCAATTTCAGAAGTTTGGAATAATATCAGAAAATTTCGTGGCTCATACAAAACCCCATCTTCTAAATCATGCCCTAAACTATGGTCAGAAGATTTCTTAAATAAAATGGCCCCACCGTATGCTGTTAACATCGATGAAATCTCGTTACAATATTCACATACTAGCAGTAACTGGCTAGATGCCCCATTCCAAATAGACGAATTAAAATCAGTCTTACAAGTGGTAAAAAATACTTCACCTGGAATAGACGGGATCCCATATATTATCTTACATAATAGTAGCGACAAAATTCTTGAAAATCTCTTAAAATTAATAAACATAATGTTCGATACAGGGGTTATCCCAGAATCTTGGAAAACTCAACTCATTATCCCAATTTTGAAACCACTAAAGGACCCTAATTCAGGTGTCAACTACAGACCAATAGCATTATCATCAACTCTGCTTAAATTAACAGAACATATTATAAAAAGACGAATTGATTGGTTCGTTGAAAACAAAAATATTTTGCCGTACAATATGTTTGGCTTCAGAAAAAAAAAATCCTCAGTAGAAAGTGTAGCCAATTTAACAACGGATATTCTTTTAGCTTTCTCTAGACAAGAACAGGTCATAGGAGTAAGCTTAGATATCACAAGTGCATATGATAATGTGCTTCTCTCCCTTCTTAAATCTAAACTTCTCCGAATTGGAATCCCCCTAAAATTAGCCATCTTCATAATGAATATTCTCCTGGATAGAAAAATCATTCTCGACATTCGAGGAATTGATACTCAAGAAAGAAAAGTCGACAGAGGCTTGCCACAGGGGTCAGTCCTTAGCCCTATCCTCTTCAATATTTATATTCACGAGATTTTTCATGTACTGTTACCCTCGGCACAGTTACTGATATATGCAGACGATTTTTTTATTTATGTATCAGGGAAAAAAATCCAACAAATGGAGAACATTATGAATAATACTCTCAAAAATATTTCTTCGTGGTTATCTGAAAATGGCCTGAATCCCAGTCCTCCCAAATGTAAATCCATTATGTTTACAAAAAAACGCTCTATACCACATATAAAAATTCAACTAAATGACATTATCCTCCCTGTCTCTTCGGAATTAAGATTTCTTGGTATCACTTTGGATTCCAGACTATCTTGGAACTCTCAAGTTACACATATCATTAACAAATGTCAGTCTGGACTAAATGCAATGCGAGCTGTAACCCGTACTTGGTGGGGAGGTCACCCTTCTGTTCTACGTTTAATGTATATATCATACGTTCGCAGTCAAATCGACTATGGAGCGTTTTTACTTAGTCCAATTTCCAAGAAAAATTTACAACGCTTAGATAGAATACAATTTGAAGGTCTGAGACTTATATTAGGCGCTATGAAATCGACACCGGTATGTGCACTCCAGGTGGAAGCCGTGGACCCACCACTTGAGCTGAGAAAACAGTATCTGTCAGATAAATTTGTTTTAAAATGCAATATTATTAAATTCCACCCTCTAATTAGAAAAATCGCTATGCTTAAAATATTCACAAATCAATCACCATTTTGGAAACATAAAATCTCCCCTCCTCTTGTAAATAGCCTCACCTTTTTAGACCAATATTCATCGGATTTCATTAAATCTGAGACACTCCCAGTTTACTCATTACCCTATCAAAATTTAATCGAGCCGCCAAACATAATCCACTCATTAGGAATAACTCCAGATGCTTTTGCATCTAAAAGACTTAAACACGTAATTGAATCCAAATGGAATGACTGGAAAATACTTTATACGGATGGATCAAAAATGGACTGCAAAAGCAATACTGGAGCAGCAGTATTTAGTGATTCAGATAAAGTTGAATTACTTTTGACTCTCCATAAAGATTCTACAATATTCTCAGCAGAATGTATAGCTATAATAGAGGCTTTGAACTATGCAAATAAAAAACGATTCTTAAAGACATTAATATTGACCGATTCCTTAAGTACACTCGAAAAACTCTCTAAATCCCCTATTTTGTATAGTGATGACCACTACTGTATAGATATATGGAAAAAAATTAAAGAAATATGCAACCAAAACAGAAAACTTTGTCTGGCATGGATACCAAGTCACTGTGGTATACCAGGAAATGAGAAAGCGGATGAATTGGCTAAGAGAGCAACATATGGAAACACACGGACACATCCCAATATTACACAAAACGATCTCCTACCAATCGCAAAAAACCGTCTGATGAATAAATGGCAGTTATATTGGGACACAAGCTCACTGAAAAAGGGTAGACTTTACAAAACGACCCAACAAACAATTGTCAATAAGCCATGGTTCCATGATAAAGCTTTTGACAAACATTCCATCAGCGTTATGTGTCGTATCCGCATGGGACACTGTTGTACCAGAGAGCATTTAAAAAAAATAGGGATCATTGATAGCAGTCTCTGCGAATGTATGATTGGTGATGAGACACTGGATCATTTGTTTCTTGAATGCCCCATAAACGATAGGTATCCATCCTTTTTTACCGACCTCACAGAGATTGGGGTTCCAATGCCAACAAATGTGAGGACATTGTTGAGCTACAATTCCAGGCAGGTAAACATTTTGCTCAAAAAATTCATCAAAATTAATGACATTAAAATTTAACTCTGTTCATAAAATTTAAATTGATCGAAGTGAAATAAATATACAAAAATAATTTAGGTTTCTCTATTTTGACAGTTTAATATTTTAACTTAGATGGCTGAGAACACTCTTAACGGGTGAAGAGCCAACAAAAAAAAAAAAAAAAAAAAGTAAGTAAAAAAAAAATATATGTCCCTTTAAGGGGGGGGACTGCTGCCAACGTACCTATTTTTCAATTTGATATACCATCATCATTTCTTATCAAATCGTTTTGAAAAAAATAATTCATAAAGAAAAATGTTTCTTTAAGTTTTTATAATGTTCTGTATAAATTCTTGTAGAAAAATAATGGCATACCCCGATTTTCAACGTTTATCTTATATTTTTAATAAAATATAAATTAAAGAAGACAAAAATGTCTAGAAAAATACGATGTGACGTTGAATTAATGCTTCAGGTTTATAAAATAAACCTAAAAACATTTATTTTCCATTCAGCGCCATTGCGAAATATAAGTTTTTTTGGTTTATTAACTTAACCTGATGCGTTAATGCAACGTTACATCGTATTTTTCCAGATATTTTGATCTTCTTTAATTTATAAAAAAATATTATGAGCTATACCTTATAGTTTTTTTAGAAATTTAAGATAAATGTCAAAAATTGGGGTATGCTTATTATTTTCCTACAAGAATATATACAGAACATAATTAAAAAATTAATGTATATTTTTATTTATTAATATCCAAATTAACTAGGTTATTCTTTTCAAAATGATTCGTTTTGTAGTAATGACGCAAATTCAAATTGAAAAAATAGGTACGTTGCTTGGCAGCAGTCCGCCCCTTAATGCTACTTTAAATTTCTATCGATCTTTTAATTCATTGTAAAATAATATTCCCCTAAAGACTGTAATTTCTGTGCTGCATTTGTATTTTTCTTTGGTATGAAGATTTTGAACATTACTAGTCTTTCCTGTTTTTTACTGAAAAAAATCTGGATGACTCTACCTGTGAGCATAATATGTAGTTGTAATCATGATATATGTAGGAATGTACTTCCTCCAAGGACACATAATATTTTTTACTAAAAAATAAATTAATGATTTTCGTAGTGTCCTTAGGGTATTTAATTTTTTTATGATTTTGTCACCTTCATGGATCATTTGGTTGGATATTTGCCATCTGAGCCAAAGGTCCCGTTTTCGATTCCGGTGGAGACACAATTATTAATTTGTTTTTAGTGTGGATCTGTCTTCAGATGGTGGCAACTTGTGATTGGGTGTGAGTTAAATCAATGTTTAACATAGTACCTACCTGTTTGTTCCCTGAGAAGCTACATAAAATAAAATAAATATATTCCTAATTAAATACTAAAAAAAATCAAGAAAACACAATTAAAATAAATGCTCCATGTTCAAGTAAGGAGTATTTGTACATTGCAAATATCGCACGATGATAAATTTTCTTTTAATCGATTTTATTATCCTGCACTTCTGTTTTATATACCCTTAATTTATTGTAAAACAGTGATTAATACAGTGCAATAGGTGGCCATTATCTACTTAGTTACAAGTGTCTACATGTTAGTCTGAACAGAACCAGTCTTTCAAGTACATTCGGACTAACCAGCCCATGGAGTTATGACAACGAGTACCTACGTAGATACTGTAGGTACTGTTTGCTGTGTCTGCCGAGCGCATAGGTGACCTTCATCATCAGTGAAAGATAATCGGAATTCTCCTCGAAGGCTAGAAATAAAAAAAAAGATTTATAGGATGTGGTAATGTGGTATCCTTCATTACAATACACACTGTGCCGTTTTAAAAGGGACGCAAAACCTTGGAAAAGATAAATCTCACAAAAGTGGGTAATGCTTTAATTAATAACTAAATAAGCAGCTTAGAGAGAAAAAGCCATAATATGAATAAGCTAAGTGACGGACGATATTTTTAATTCACAATTTGTCAAATAAAGGTACCTTAATTTTTAAGTTTTGGACGATATTTCATATATTAGCTATTGGTTAAATAATCCATTATTCATCATTCGGCATTCGTCGTTCCTCGTTCAGTGATTCTTCGTCTTAATTCATTAAACCACTTAATTATATATCTATCGGTTAAAATAATATATTGGCTGTCATCACATTTTTAATAATACTTTTTTATTTGCTATTTGTTAAATATAGGTTATCTTTATATTTTTGCCTTGGGTGACCTCTAATGTCACTTCATTTTCATATACTTTTGTCAGATTCATCGTTTAATCCTCAAATGGTCCTTTAAAGACAGTATAAGTTAGTGATCATATAAAGTGGGTTAGATCATATCAAGTGGAGAACGAATAGCTAGAAGAAGAAGTAGAAGTATTTTTCAACGGAATGGAAGAGTTATGGCAGATAATAGAATAAACGGAGCACTTAGACCAGTAATGTCCGATCCGAGCATCTCAAAGGAAAAAAATGATGCCGTACATAATGCAATTGTAGTGCCATCTATGATGTATGCCAATGAAATATGGGCATGGAAAAGACGCATGAAAGTACTAAAACTCCGTAGAAATGAGATCACTCAGACGAGTATGTCATAGAACGAACGATAGATATATGATAGAATATAAAATGAGGACATAAGGTGAGAATGCTAAATAAAGAAGGATGTTATAAGTAAAATGAAAGGAAAGGCCCAAAGGTGGTTAAGGCGTATTGAAAGAATGAACGTTGAACGACTAACTGAAAAAATACACATAGTTGTAAGTGTTGGATTGAATAGTAGGGTCCGCCTCAGAAAGCGGTGGCATCCTATGTGAATGAAATTTTGGAAGAAGGAAACATAACTTGAGCAATCGACGAGCATGTAAGAGACGATGCATGAATGTAAAGGAAGTCAAGAATGTGTGCAAAAATAGAGGAGGATGGCGCTCGGTTACCTCAGCTCAGGGCCGGATAAATCATAGAACAACCCGGAACAAGAAATCAGGGCGCTTGTCTAAAAAGGGCGCTTAAAATCCTAAAATGTTAATTATATAAATCAAAAATTCCCCAGGTATGGCACTCGGTTCTCTCTGCCTTCCCCGAAAGGGACACGGCGTGATGGTGTGTATGATAAAATTCTGCGGTGTTAATATCTTGTCCGTCTATTACCGTGTTATTCGTAAACATATATAGTCGATTCACACACACACACACACACAAAATAATCATTCTAATAATTTACTTGCTAAAGTGTTAAATTATCTACATAATGAAGCCAGCGCCCCCCTATCTGAAATCGCCCGGGCGCTTGATAATGAATTTCATATGAGATGATAGCGGCGTGTTTGAAAACATTCCAGATGCTACACGCCACAGTAACTTTAATTATACATTATACTAAGAACTCTTATTGCTTGTTAATGAAACTACATAAACCGTTTCAATAAGCGGAACCTGTCAGCAACTAATAGCAAGGTTTTCTAAAAAAGGGAAACGAAGTTCTTTAGAAATGTTATGATAATTTCAGTGAAGTTTTCCCTTTTGACTTTAGCGACATACTTACTTATTTTCTCGATCTCGGTCGCCGACTCGTCACCTGACTCTTTCAATTATTCATATATTATTGTTTCTATCTCTCTCTTCTGTCTGATGTCAAATGTTAATACGTGTCCATATTTTTTACGAGTCTAGTATAGACCATAGATTTTAATATATACCTATAACTAGATGGAATACTAGTCGGCAAAGTGTATCGAAATCAATGGGAGTTTTCGTGTGCTGTTTTGTGTAAAATTCATTGGCATACCTCGTTTTATTAATATTAATTTATGTAGGTATTTATTATACCAAGAACTTATTTAGTGTTTTGTGTTAATTAGAATCGCGATTTGTTTTTTTTATTTTAAGTTTGGTGTGATTTTAAATTTTTACTGGAATTTGATAATTATATTGAGTTTTTTTTAATTAAAAATAGTTTTTATGATATTTTTAGTGTTAATATTAGTTATTAAGTTTAGTTTATTTACATAATACTTGAGATAGTTAAAAGGACTTTTAAATTATATTTTAAATTAAACGGTTTATGTGATGATCCAATATTTTAAAAATTGTAAGACCTAAGGTTTTAGTTTAAAATGCCTACTTCTCAGGATACGTTACATACATGAATAGGAATAGGTAGAATTATAATTTATTTTTGTTCTTTGGTTTATATTGATATATTGATTTTTACTGTATAATATTGCATAATATACTGCATAATATAATATTGAAATTCCAAACATTTGAGAAGGAAGGGGGGGGGGGCGGTTTGAAATATATTGCTCTGGGCGCAAAAACATGTTTATCCGGCCCTGCCTCAGCTTACCCCGTAAGAGATATGGAGTGATGTATGTGTCATACCAAGATGTCCTAAGAATTCAAAACACAAAAAGGAAATAAAAATATAATATGTGTTTCGTAGAGCAACACCACATAAAACTGAGTCCTTGGGATGATCCTGAATCTTCTGTATACAGCGCTTTACAAATTCTTTTTAAATATTATTTTTCCTCTGTTTTATTACTTTTCAATGGCGTTGTCATTTTATCAAAGGGAATGAAATATAGATAAATGATTTTTACCTATACATTCTATTGTTCTATAATCTACTCAACGATTATATACAATTATATAATTATCGGATTTCTTTCAACAATATATTGAACTATTTTTTCTCTTAAGACCAAACAGTAAATTATGAAAATCTTACAACTTTATTCTATTGAGTGAGTTTATTGAAACTTGAATTTATGTAATACTTTTCTTATAAAATTAGCATAAAACCCCTTTTAAATTGTTTATTGCAAAAAACTTAAAAAAAATATACTGCTTACTAAGTATATTTTTACTTTAAACGAATAATAACATATAAAGATTCTTACTTTTTTATTTTTGATTACTTTTCTTGCGTTTTAAAAATACCTCAAATTTATACTTTATTTTCACGAAAAAATATTATGTATCACAGATTTGGTGATACAATATTCGTTCGTGTTTCATACATTAGACGGCGATAAGTTAGCATATTTGCGTATATACCAAAGCTATAGACGTTTACAAGGGTCTTAAGTTATATTGATTATCATCATCTACCGTCATTGTATATGCCAAAATATACATACTTTCAACATAATTAAAAAATTGATTAGAGAAAAGAGATAAAACATTCATATACATACTTAACACTTACATACTATGACGCCGATTCCCTAATTTGGTAAGGCAGAACTGAACGTCAGGCTCTCCTTCCTTGGCACATTCATGTCCATACGTCATATTATCATACACGATCTTCTAGGATTAATTTTGTATTCTTTAATATCGTGACAACTTTTTTATAGCCGGCTTCTGCTTCTCATGGTCACTTTCACCAACGTCCCCTAACTCTTAGGTGCTACCTAAGAATTCTTATGTAGTACCTAACGTGAATTTTCGTTTCACCACCTACATAAGAGTTACCTAAGACGCTAAGAGCCCCCTAATTCTGGGGAGCCGATTTCCGCCACCTAAACGAATACTTAAGAAACAACTGTCAAAATGACAGTCAGTATATAGCGATTTAGTAGCATAATATTGTCAATTGTGTTTATAATTTTAATTTTTCGTCGATTTACACGCATTTTGAAAATAAAAATGAATAGGATTATAAATGCCGTAATGTTTCAAACTCTCATCGACGGTAAAATTTGGTTGCCGTTTTCTTTCGATTGGCATTTCCTAAAATACAAGACAAAATGATGTCCTCAATATTTATGTATAACATTATTGCATTTTTAGGCATTGAATATACATATTATTAGTAATAGCACAAGTAATAGTTACTTATTAACGAGAAAATAACTAAAATCAACTAAACGAAAATTGAATTATTTGGAAATGTTGAACGAAATCACAACGTAATTGACAGAAAGTGACAGTCATAGAAAAAACATGATGCAATATGATGCATTCCAAATACAAATGTTGCCACTGTATAAACAAAAATAATCGTTTTGAATTCCTAGCTAGGGAACAGATAAAATAGACTGGTGAAAACCAAACGATACGTTAGGGGCTACCTAAGCTTAGGTGATACCCAGCTAAGTGACAGTTTAGGTAACATTGGTGAAAGTCACCATCATTCGTTTCTTAACAGCCTTGTATACTTTGGTGTGCCAGACGATCATGACTAATTATTTTCATATGGTAAAACCATCTCAATGCATTTATTTTCATCTTACCCACGATATCTCTTTTAATAATATATTCTTGTCCAACAGACATTACACATTCAACCGCAAAAATATACCGCGAATTGTGAAAATAAGGCATTATGTGGTGTCTAAAGAATTATGGCAAGGAATTCAATGTGTTGCACGCAAATATAATATTAATTTATTCAAACAGACGGACAGGTAGATTGGTAGGTTCCATATGTGAACATTCACAACTTGACATAATGGTGAACGTATGAAAGAATTATTTTAATTGGACAGTTATTCTCCAAAAAAGGTGTCTTAAACAGGCAAGTAAAAGAATGCAGCCGTCCAATCGAATCAATATAAACACCGTCCAATGCGTGGATAATTCATTAAATAAAACAAATGTATTTTTTGCAATTCCAGCAGTATAGACGGATAAATTAAACAATAATTGAACCGATCAGAATTAAATGGATATACGGTACGTATATGATAATCAAAGTTCTTTTTTTCGTAGTAATTGATTCATTATCTTATCCCGATGGATGACTTTATACATTTACCCAATAATCTTATTTAATTACTAGCTGACCCGGCGAATTTCTTACCACCTAACTGTCAATGGATAGGGTAAGAAATATGATTCAAAAAATGCTATTGTAAAATGATTAAGGTGAATGGAGAAAACATGATAAATCCTAAGGAATCCTTTACGACTGAATGTTTTGTCCAAGCAGATCTGTCTATACTGTCTATAGGAACACTTGGTATAAGGGAGTGGAAAACTGGGAGACCATTGAAGGATGAACGAGTTGTGAGTCAAATGAATCAGTGAATGATTGTAGAATATACATATATTAAGATCTGCTGAGGAATAAAAGGTTAAGGTACGTCTCAGATTCCAGTTATGCAATATCCTGATATGCAAATCAAATAAGAAGGAAGGCATATGAAAGGGAAAACTATATATGATGATGAACCGGTTTCAGATATATGTGTGATGAACGCCTATATTCTGAATTATTCATGAAGACAATTATATTATACGGTTGCGGAATACAAGGACGCTATCTGTAGGTAATATATTTGTTGTTATAATAGACTATCAATTTATTCTCGATTAACATTTAGAAATTTTAATTCTCTCCATTACTATGGAATAATAATATATTACACTGATTTCGCAATTTTGCGATACACAAATGTTTTATTTCTTCAGTTCATTTCAGTTTTTTTTTTCAGTTTGAACATGATTTTACATATCTACATTTCTCTTAGTCTTTAATATGATTTCATTTCAAAGTGTATTTTAACAAAGGTTTTTAATGGTAATTGAATTACGTAACTACAAAGAAATTAACGTATCATGTTTGAACATATGAATATAGTAAACTGTGTTATAAATCTTGTTTTAATTGAAAAGGATCCGGAAGTATAGTTTTATGATGTAGGTACCTAATAATTTTTACGTAAAACCTTTCAAAGGTATATGTACGCCGTGGCACAGTTGGTAAGCCGTTCGGTTTCTGTGTGGACGTCCTGGGTTCGATTCCCAGCAGAGGAGAAATTATTTAAATTAAGGTCTCACGCAAATATTGCTTCTCTGGGCTGGAAACACTGGTTAGTTGGATGAAATAGCCATACGGCAATAAACTCGCCACTTGCGCAGGGTGCAAGGAAGTGTTCATTATTATTACATAAAGTTTCGTAGACTAAATAAGTAGTTACCTATTCCAACTGCCGATTTGTTCAAGAAAATTAATTTCTCTTAACATGTCGACAAAGTTTCAGGCCAAGATACGCGAGATTTGTATGCCAGATCTATTTTTTAACATAACGGTTTTTCCAACTTTGAAGTCAAAAAACAACTTACCTTCAGGCTTCGCAGTATATATGTTCTATATATGGAATTAACTTCTGATCCGCTCAATGCACAGAGTTAAAATTTCAGAAAATATTGTAAATTATAGGTCTACAAAACTTTTATAAGCACTCAGAATTTTGAATTTTTGTTTCAATCAGGGGTTATCAACTTTTGAACTTTTATTTTATTTTTCCATATATTATTATCTCATAAACCATAAAAGCTAAAACCCCGAAATTGGATATAGATATTGACAAATATAATATCTCAAATGTGTTTTTTCAAAAAAATTCCAGAGTTTCTCAAACATTTTTTATTAAGAAAAATATTGTTTTATGATAAATTTATGTTTTTAATTGCCTATATTTTCAAAGTTTTCGAAAATATCGAAAAAACCGAAACACCCCAATAAGATAATTTAATCTTCTATAAAAAATATGCAGACTGTAGTACGTCTCAAAAATTTTGTAACAATTTTTATAAAAATTGCATTTGGTGACGACATTGTTTCATACAATTTATAAGGCAGTACCTATACACTACACACTATCTACGGGGACTCGATAGTTTGATACTTAATCTCCTTACATACATACATACCATCGGTAGGCAAAAAAGACTGACCTCCATACTATTCTATCCTGACATACATACCTACATGTTTTATATAGAAAACAAAATATCTTAAAATGTTTATAAATTTATGTTTAAGTGTTTATTGTTTGGTATGTAATCTTCAATTATACATACTATCGCCATCGACAGTTGAATCTCATGTGTTACATGTAACTAGTTTACTAAGTGAAAAAACATTCAATAGTACTATAATATGGCATGAGAGCCTGGACACTGACTGATTTGTCAGAAAGGAAATCAGAAGACATTCGAATATTTTTACGCAAATATTGGATTCCCTGTCGAGAGTCAATGACATTCCCATGGCAATCCCTTTAATATCTCAATAGAGACGAAGTTGGAACACCAACAGAGAACCGTGAAATTAAGGCACCCACAGGGCCTACGACCTGTCATCGGCTGGTTTACGTGAACACTTTATGCGCTTGCACAACGTTCAGCAATTATGCCTTTTTATTGAGTGGCCAATCAATCCAATTTTTTGAAATTTCTATATATATTTTTCTCATAGCTATTGTAGTTCTTGAAAATAAGCTTTTTTTACTATTGCCATCTATGAAATTTCGATGACACCTTTCTTCCTTTTTCTGAAGTACTCTATTGGTTCGTAAACAATGAAAGCCACTGAATAAGATTATTCTACAAAGAATAAAACAGGATCTTAAAATAATTAGGCATGGTTAATTATACCAAATATTAATATTCCACTTTATGAAAAAAATTAGTTTTCGACCGTTTCCGCTCACCTATAGCACAAGCATTTGATTTGATTTAGTGGGTGAGGAGTGAGGATTGGATGAGTAAGGAAGAAGGAGGGACTGGGAAGGAGATTTTATTCATTTATTAAGTAGGTATGTGAACTAAAATTGCGTGTTTGTTTTATAATCTGTATAGATGAATTATATATGTCAATGTGGTTGAAGTTGTATAATATGTTCATCTTGGAAATTTGCAGGTATAACTATCATAAAACAACTTCTGGGTGCACAGAGGGCAAAATTGTGTATTATTTCAAATTTGTAAATCGCCCCCCTCCACGGCGAAATGGCTCAAGAAGTTTGACGAAAACTATACTGTAGTATCCAAGTAGGCAGCCAGTGTTTATGGAACGATTAGATTGGAAAACGTAAATAAGTAGGTACCAGAGGCAGGAAAATATTCGACCTTGGACCGCTTACATCACTCAACGGTCGCTGCACCACACAACCACACCAAACCATATTTATACAATACTTAATAATATATCTATTGGATTTTTAACATTAAGAGGTAAATTAATATTTTACTTCGAATAAATCGTAATGCGAGTGAGCCTAGATCGACGCTTAAAAATTCTTCCTTACATAAGTTAGAGCAGATTTTTTAACTCATAATTATTTCATTCTTCTAAAAAGATTAACGGTTTGTTGATGCTTTTTTAAGCAGCCCATTCTTTCGAACAAAATTTGATATTAAAATTTTTAGAACATGAAAATATTTTGAACGGACTAATTGAATTTGACGTTGTCATTGAAAACCATTTGACCGATGTCCCTTAATAACTAGTTGGCTCCAAGTTGACAATTATGAATAGTTAGGCACATATCTGACACAAAATTTCGTAGTTGGTTGTACTATTACTGCCATAAACATAAAAATATTACGATACTACTTATTTATAGTATATGTACATAATATACTTGTATGGTATGATATATTATGCTTACAAAACATTCAAAGTTTATATTTTTCAATCTTATGTATGTTATGGAAGTTGTCAATTATTATATACATTTATTATATTGTGACGCCTGACAACAACACAACCAATAGGAAGCGTCGATTTCCGATGGTAACGGCGGACCCAATGGCGGGCTTCGAAAATTCCAGAAAACAGCCAGCGTGGAGAGGCGTAACAAGCGGAAGCTTAAGGGCGCGCCAAGCAGTGTCAAATCAAACGCTCTCTCATTCTTGTATTCCATGATAAATATTGATATTTTAGTAAAATTGTATTTTTATATAGCAAAAGTTGCAAGAAAAAAAAGGAGTGTTAAATATTGTGAATGTTCTTTCATTTCACTATCAATTTACTATCTCAATAAATAACTTAAATATTAAGTTAACATAGGTGTATATATGTAGTTGTATATAACATATCAAACCTGAGTAATTCACTTGAAACAATCACGAACCCACCATATGTTACAATATCTTCAAATAACTACATACATAAAAAGATTCTCGCCTTCCGACTAACCACATGAAGAAGCTGAGTAGCATCCCTTCTCACTTCGTCCTCCCATCTTAGCCTGAGTAATCCAACTCATATTCTTAATTCATTATTCTTTTGGGGACATGTGAATCAGGCATTTGCTGTACGTGTTGAAATTTTTGGAGCCTGACATGTATTGTATAATTCATCGTTGGTTTGAATATTCTACTGATCACAATATCGTCGGTCCACAGATTCGACGTAGCCCTTTGCTTTCAAAGATGTCTAACATTTCATCCAAACGTCAATAAGCTTCTAACGCCATCTAAATAAAAACTAGTGTGAACAATTACTGCATCTACATAATTTTTTATGCGAATGTCACCATTCAAAAGCCTTCATCTTCTTTTTCTCTCTGGCTATATCCCAACTCATTGAATGTAGTCTATTATGTCAGCTCTCTTGGACCTAAGGCCATGTCTTACCATTCGAAAGCTTATATATTTGTTTTTATTTATAATTTATAGATATGTATACACTGATTTAATGTACATATATTACGTCGTTTAAAATATTTCGTTATGTTGAAGATTTAAAATATTAAAAATATTATTATATAATTAGTATACCTACAATTAAGATTTGTTGTATTATTAACGGAACAAACAAGCACAACACGATTTTTTTGAATATCTCTCTTGATTCATGCACGCTACATTAAATTATTAAATGCATGAAAAAAATAAAACTGCCAGCTTACATTGTAATAGTGGAGAGTTTTGTATTCGCTATAAATGGTTCACAATCATCGCTTGATTTAATGACAACTCAATAGTAGAAAACTATGATTATGTGATTGTATGACCAATATATTTGTCACACTATGGAAGTGCAATAAAATTTATTATTGCGTTTATTTAATGTTCAATAAAGTTTGAAAAAATTCAAGTTTTTAAGGAAATAGATTGAAAAGTGGCGTAGCTGCATTCAAATTGATATTTTATTTATACGACATATTATATGTTATTTTAAAATAAATAATTTCTTTATTTCTTTATTTTACTTCTCGGGCAACTAACAGGTAGGTATGTCAAATATTGATTTAACACGCACCCAATAACAAGTTGCCACATTCTGGAGACTTACGATATTAATCGTCTCACAGATCCAGACTGAAAACACAATTAAAAACTGTGTCTCCACCGGGAATCGAACCCGGGGCATTTGGATCAGCAGTCAGATACCTAACCAACTGATAATAAATAGATTAATGATTTACCAAATTATAATATTACGAATATTTAGAAATATTAGCTAAGTAGATGCTAATGCCAAATTATAATATTACGAATATTTAGAAATATTAGCTAAGTAGATGCTAATGCCAAATTATAATATTACGAATATTTAGAAATATTAGCTAAGTAGATGCTAATGCCAAATTATAATATTACGAATATTTAGAAATATTAGCTAAGTAGATGCTAATGCCAAATTATAATATTACGAATATTTAGAAATATTAGCTAAGTAGATGCTAATGCCAAAATTGGTTCAATTCCGAAAACGCACTGAAATTTTAATGAAATATTTTTTTTTAATGTAGTTTTTTGCTTTTCTGAATATTGAATTAAATAAAGGAAGTTTCATCATCATCACCAGCCTGTGTTTGCCCACTGCAGAAGATTAATAAAGATAAAATAAAAGAATATCACTAGTGTATTACAAAATAGATATAGGTACATAGGTAGCTTAAAATCATAATTCTGGTGAACACATTTTTGTTTTAAATGACTATGAAATGTCTTCAGAATTGAACCCATTTTTAGTTTACTACCTACTTCATAGTTTTTAATATCTCAATAGAGACGAAGTTGGAATATTATAGGAGAACCGGAATATCAAGGCACCACAATACGGTCTGTCATATTATGCGCTTGCGCAACGTTCACCAATTATGCTTTTTTATTGAGGTCCCTATCAATCCAATTTTTAAATCCGAAGTTCTTTAGATGTTATTTATCAAAATCCTTTCCTTTAAGAAAAAACACCATTCACATCTATGAAGTGACCAGTCGTAAGCCCTGTTGGTGCCTTGATTTTGAGAATTTGCCTTGCCTTAATTATTTCAAAATTGTCATTAAAATATATTTATTTATTTTATATTATTTATTTATTTTATTTGAATAGTATGCACCTAATCTATGATTCAAAGCAGGGTGGCACCTTTCAGTCAGCCCGATGGGGAAGTATGACATCGCCGGACCTATGCTTCGTCACAACAAATGGCAAAGGAGCTCCACTAGCGGCCTCCAAAAGGATCCTCAAAAGTTTTCCCAAAAGTCAACACCTACCAGTGATCATAGAAACGGGAGTTACCATCACTGCTATAAACCAGCCCTACCTCCCGAGATGGAATTTAAGGAGAGCGAATTGGCAGACCTACACGACATACGTTGAAAGTAATATTAATAGAATAAAGCCGGAATTAGGAAACTATCATCGTTTTATTAAACTTATGAAAAAAGCTGCAAAACTGGCGGTCCCCAGAGGACATCGAAACAACTACATTCCGGGATGGTCGAAAGAATGCGAAGACGCTCTCAAAGAGTTCCAGAATCAAGGAGATGAAAACTCAGCTAACGTTTTAATAAAAATCCAGGACACCGAAAGGCGAAAGAGATGGACAGAACAGGTTGAGCAAATGGACTTTAAACATTCCAAGCTTGGGTCTTCACCACCCACAAGAAAGCAAGAAGTGATAAAGGTCAATCAAGTGGCCAATAACATATTGTTAACATCTAATGTAAAGCCTTCTCGGGAACAGAAGAGAGAAATTAGGAATCAATTAAGAAATGAGCTTAACGGCAACACAACAGAACAATTAATAACTTGTGAAGTAACACCCGCGGAGCTTGAAATAGCCCTGAAACAACTAAAAAAGGTAAGGCAGCAGGAGTTGATGAAGTCTTACCAGAATTCCTCTGCTTCCTCGGAGGCAAAGCTAGAATATGGTTGAGCAAGCTATTCTCGAAAATTATTGACTCGGGAAAGGTACCCAAACCCTGGCTTGAAGCCAAAGTAATAGCTATTCTAAAACCAGGAAAACTGGCCTAAGATCCTAAGAGCTATCGACCCATATCTCTCTTATCCACGGTTTATAAACTCTTTGAGAGAGTACTGGCTAGAAGACTAACCCCTGTTTTTGAAAAGCACTACCCGCCTGAGCAAGCCGGTTTCAGAGAAGGAAGAAGCACTTGCGAACAAGTCGTGGCGCTCACTACGCATGTAGAAAATGGATTTCAGCTCGGAAACAAGTCTGGGCTGGTGTTATTGGACCTAACCGCGGCATACGACACTGTATGGAAGAGAGGACTTCTTTTCAAAGTAGTCAAGATACTAAAATGTAAGAAGACCCTGCACTTGCTGGACAATATGCTGTCAAATAGAAAGATAACAAACAGTTCACATGAACGGTCAGATCAGCAAACAAAAAATACTCCAAAACGGTTTGCCACAAGGATCTGTTCTTTCGCCAATGCTGTTTAATTATTTATACAGCAGATGTCCAGAAACTATGTCGCGCAAATTCACTTATGCCGATGACATAGCAATAGTCGCACAAACAAAGACATTTGAAGAGGTGGAATCCATACTCAATAAGGATCTCGACACGTTGCACAGATACTTTGGGAAATGGCACCTGCAATTTAACCCAAAAAAGACGACAGCGTTGGCTATACACCTGAATGACCAACAAGCTAGTAGAGAATTAAATATTACTTTGCAAGGTGAGAAAATCCCCAATGAAACTTCTCTTCGGTATTTGGGTGTTATGTTGGACAGGTAACAACACATTGAGTACATGAAGAATAAAGTCAAGGCAAGAAATAACGTCATTGCAACACAGATCAGGGCTGTTGTAACTACCTCCTTTGGAAGTGGGGCAAAAGTGAAACACCAAACTGCGAATGTGGAGCTGCAAGGCAGACGGTGGCACACTTGGTGGAAGAATGCCCTCTTTATGCATTCCCCGGTTCACTGGAGGAACTACATGCGGCTAACTCGGAAGCGGTGAACTGGCATATGTCGGCGAGCTTCCGAATATAATCTGACGTGACACCAGGACGCCATCTGACGTGACACCAGACGCAACCCTCGCGGTGAAGAAAAAGCCGATCCCATACGCAAAGTATTTATTTATTTAACTTTTTGTACATAATATAAACAAATATAATGCACACTGGTGGGCTTATTGTCAATAGGCAATTTCTTTCAACCAACCAGATTACAGAGTGAAAGAATTATAAATTAAAAGTATCATCCCGACAAGGCAAATAACTATTTATTTCATAGTTATTAAAATAAAAAATTAAGACTCCCTTGCACCCTTAACAAGAGGCAATTTCTTCCATCTTCCAGTGTTAGGAAGAATTGCGAAAAATAGTACTTAATTTTAAAAATTCTTCAAGGCTGGAAATCAAACCTAGGACGCCGGCAAAGAAGTCAACGGAGTAATCAGAGCACCTTATATTTTTTTCAGTATTTTTTTGTGTCATAATCGGTAAGACCTAAAATTATTGTCTATAAAAAAATGAAGTAAATATATTGTGGTGAGTCTGGCGTTGGTCACAATCCTCCAGTTAATAGTTAATGATAGGTAAGTATGTTTAATCATAATTGACGTAGAGACGAAACAAAAAGTAAAGGTCGTTGT
Source organism: Molanna angustata (assembly GCA_963576475.1). Taxonomy (NCBI): domain Eukaryota; kingdom Metazoa; phylum Arthropoda; class Insecta; order Trichoptera; family Molannidae; genus Molanna; species Molanna angustata. The sequence goes on from OY754973.1 coordinate 20,085,271, forward strand.
ATGCCCTTGTTTATGTTTCGGGAATGTAGCCTTCGCGTGTTTAGCCAGTGCCACTAGAGACTGAAATAGTGCCAACTTGTGACTGAGGTAGTGCCAAGTCTGACCATTTGTCTATCGGTATTTACCTATGACTCGTTAAGGGTCTTAGTGTCAATTCAAAATTTAAATCTGTTTAAAAAAAAAAAAACAATCACATCGTGTTCCTATTCGAGATAAACAGAAAGATTGCTATGCTGTCTACTATTGATGTGAATTTCTAACTTCACGTACATGCATACTTCATTTTATTTATTAAACTTTTTTGCTGCTTTGAAATAAATCGTACGTGTAGTAGGAGGCCGTAAAGAGATCAACAGGAAACAGCTTTTCTGACTCCGAAGGATTCAGGAATGGATCGGAATGAGGTGTTTGGAGAACTTTTTGCGAACCGCACAGGAAAAGAATTGTTTCTCCCAAGTGATTGTTTTAAGGATGGAGGGACCCAACAGGATACACGAAGAAGGTAATTCTTCATAGTAGGTAGGTTTTTTTTTGTACTTCATGATTTTTATAAAAAAGCGTTTTTAATAGTTTTTTTCAAACTAAAAGCATCTTTTTCAACTAACATTTGATCCTGAAATATAAGTACCTACATACATACTTGTGTGTGAACTTTCAAAATAAAACTTGGTATAACATAATTTATAATGCTGTTTATACATTTTTTGTGGGTATTTATTTGACGAATTGTGTAATTGTTATTCTGCGCGACAAAATCAAGATATTTTAAATGATTTGACAAGATCTTTATACAATCAACAAATCAGATTCAAGATAATAATAACAAGCAATTACCTGTTCAGAAGAAGTTCTAGAATCTACTTACTGCGAAGTAAAAATAAAATTGCAACTTGCAGAAATGTAAAAAAAAAGAATATTATCTGCACTGCTAACGGAGCCAGTAATTCTTTACTTGTCCTGTGTAATTTGAAGTAGAAGTGTAAATGTAAACAGAGCAATGGTGGGAAGGTCAGAACAAGAACATGTAGACAACAGTCAATAATGGATGGACACGGATCTGCCATAGATTAAGAGCATTTTTATTTTTCATATTTGAAGGCAACGCTGAGAAACAAGTACCTACAGAATGTTTCAGACAATTAAGTCGCATGTCTAGACAATGCCCCCAAGTCAAATTGAAAACGCTGTTCGTTTTCGCCAAGCGCTAATTTTTTTTGTATGGGATTTGACGTTTGTTGTAGAAATTTTTTCTACAATAACAAACAACAAACGTCAAATCCCATACAAAAAAAATTAGCGCTTGGCGAAAACGAACAGCGTTTTCAATTTGACTTGGGGGCAATGTAATGTAACGACAAAAGTATAAACTTTGTATCTAAAGTAATGAAATTAGCTTCATTCAAATGTGAACAACACATTTTTTAATTAGAGTGTAAAAACAGAATATTTGAATATTTGAAACGTGAATAATATATTTCATGCTTGCAACTGAATTCAAGCAGATTTAAAAAAAATGTTTTTTTAGTTTTGTATTCGAACAATCGATTTTAGTGTATGAAACGTTGAAATTGTAGAAAACCATACTTGTACTGATAGAAATCAAATATGATTTGAACTTTCTAAATACCAAAAAGCTCGCTTAATACAGGCCTTATATAAAGGATACTTCTACTTCTTCTTCTTCAGCCCTCTGTCTTCCACTGCTGGATATAGGCCTCTTCCATATTCTTCCACTTCCTTCTATCGTTTGCTGCTTGCAGCCAATTTCTACCCCCCACAGCGGCTATGTCGTCAGACCATCTTTTTTGCGGTCTTCCGACGCCTCTCTTACTTTCCCAAGGTCTCCATCTCAATATTTTAGGGGTCCATCTTGCGGGTTCCTGTCTAGCAATATGTCCCGCCCATTGCCATTTCAATGTAGCTACGCGATCCATGACGTCCGCTACTCTGGTCCTTTTCCTAATTTCCTCATTTCTTATTCTGTCTCTTAGGCTTATACCAAGCATGGATCTTTCCATGGATCGCTGTGTGCATTTGAGTTTTTCTACATTTCTTTTTGTAAGGGCCATGGTCTCCAATGCATATGTAGTCACTGGCAGTATACATGATTCATATGTTTTTCTTTTCAGACAGATCGGAATCTCTTTATCTTCTAGAATGTGTCTAAGTTTGTTAAAAGCTGCCCAACTCATTCCTATTCTTTATCTTATAAAGGATACTAATTCAGTTAAAATGGACTTTATCAGATAAATCAAACGTCATATATGAAAGAAAAAAAATGTAGAGATTTGCTACTTTTGCAAACACTTGTTTAAAATATAATATGTGATACTGGAAATCGAACGTGTCTCTAAATTGCATGTACATAATATAAATATTACATTGACGTAACGTGCATAATTTTCAATTGATATTTTATTAACTTATGTACATATAACATTTGATACAAATATTGATAAGTTTGATAAACGAGATATACATAATGATTATGAATAATAAGTGTGTCATTAAATCACTTGATTAAATATTGACATTTCTGTCTTATATGACAGAACAAACTATTTGTACATAATGTTTAAGGTTTATGTATACACAAAATATCTGCGAAATATTTAAATTTACCATATTTTACGTCAATGTGTGTTCAAGTAGTCCATACCACAAAAAACTGAAGCTTCTTTAAAAATACCATCAATGACACATATTCCCAACAACCAATATAACATAATCATCATAATTGGCGCTACAGTCCTTAGTGGACCATGACCTCCTCCAGAAATTTTCTCCAGCCGTCCCTGATCTCCACCGCCCTCCTCCAGTTTGTTATACCGATCGCCCTTATGTCATCTTCTACATATGTTATCCAGCCATCTTAGCTTGGGCCTTCTTCCTACTTCTTCTGCCTTCTGGATTGGTTTTAAGATTTTTTTTGGGGATATGATCATCATTTATCCGGCTGACATGTCCCAAACACTACAGTCTACGTACTTTTATGACTTGTACAATGTTGGGTTCGTCATACCTTGTACCATTCATGATTATATCGCATCCTCCAAAGTCCATTAACTGGGCCAAAAAACTTACGTGACTACTTACGTCAAATATTAATTTATATACCACGCACCCAATAACAAGTTGCCATATTCTGAAGACTTATGACATCTATCGTTACACAGATTCAGTCTGGAAATATAATTAAAAATTGTGTCTCTACCGGGAATATAAGTACCTATTGTAAATTTTCAATTTCATTATGGATTATTTACACTTCAAAGATTTACTGGAAAATTATTATATGAGCATACCAACCTATTTCTTATTTTCAAAATGGATAAGTCAAACTCATACAAAGCGATTGAAACGCGTTGTGAAATCATACATTTAAGGCATTGTGTCTAATAACTATTTCATGAGGTCTATCTGGTCTATCAATAATGAGCGCATTGTTATTTGGTTTTTGGTTTGTGATACCATATAAATTCTTCAGGTTAGATAGGACAAGTAATAGGGCATCACGAGAAGTCCTATCACAATTCTCTCGATGTTAATGAAATGTTAAGCTAGCCATGTGACTTTATTCTTGTCATAATTTTTACATCTCAACATATTTGTGACATTAGTCATGAGTGTTTATTTTTACTTTTTACGCATTCTGCATCTGTGAATATATCTTTCGTGACTTTGAGCGCGTTGTCCTATCTTATCATTATATATTCCTCACCTGTATGTCATACTCGTCATTTGTTTTGTTAATATGTTATAGGTACCTATATTTATTCTATTATTGTCTTTCTACGAATACAGCGGCACTTTTGATTTGCCTATATTTCTCACGTAGGTCTACCTAGTGCCCCCATATCAAGTCGACGATGATTCATTCATAAATTAGCATAGAAATTCCAAAAGATTTTTCATGTCATAAAAATAGCACGTTCGAAATAAAAACCTCAATTTTTCATCGCTAATAATATGTAGGTAGAGTTATCGAAAAACGTCTTGAAAAGTAACGCAATTCGTGCAGAACACAAATTTTGGGCTTTTTGCTTTGTAGGTGCGTAAATTGTTCCCAATTGCGTTGAAAATTATCGAAATATAAGCCGATATCTATCTTTCTAGATAGGTACTTGAATTGAACAAGAAGTAAACGATTCAATGCCGGCGTCCTGGGATCGATTCCCAGCAGAGAAAAAAATATATTTACTACTCTAATCCTAGTGGACGAAATTGCCTTTAATCAATAAGATCGCCCCTTCCACAGAGTGCAAGAAAGTGTTGATTTTTATTATTATAAATAAAATTTCACTTTGTGTGCAAGAAAGTATATTGTGACAGCTAAAATGCAGAAGAATTATTCTATTTCATTTTATTGGGGGTAAACACAGATTGCATTCTGAACTGGTTACATTCATAATATATACAATAAGTGGAACATTGTATAGTTAGGCCTAAAAGATATTTTTATATACACCATGATATACGTATCCTTACCTACCCATCTCCTAGTCATTTATATACACCATGATATACGTATCCTTACCTACCCATCTCCTAGTCATTATATATATTTTTTTTCTATCTATTAAATAAAATTGAACATACATAATTTGATGGCAGGCCTAACTATACAATGTTCCACTTATTGTATATATTATGAATGTAACCAGTTCAGAATGCAATCTGTGTTTACCCCCAATAAAATGAAATAGAATAATTCTTCTGCATTTTAGCTGTCACAATATACTTTCTTGCACACAAAGTGAAATTTTATTTATAATAATAAAAATCAACACTTTCTTGCACTCTGTGGAAGGGGCGATCTTATTGATTAAAGGCAATTTCGTCCACTAGGATTAGAGTAGTAAATATATTTTTTTCTCTGCTGGGAATCGATCCCAGGACGCCGGCATTGAATCGTTTACTTCTTGTTCAATTCAAGTACCTATCTAGAAAGATAGATATCGGCTTATATTTCGATAATTTTCAACGCAATTGGGAACAATTTACGCACCTACAAAGCAAAAAGCCCAAAATTTGTGTTCTGCACGAATTGCGTTACTTTTCAAGACGTTTTTCGATAACTCTACCTACATATTATTAGCGATGAAAAATTGAGGTTTTTATTTCGAACGTGCTATTTTTATGACATGAAAAATCTTTTGGAATTTCTATGCTAATTTATGAATGAATCATCGTCGACTTGATATGGGGGCACTAGGTAGACCTACGTGAGAAATATAGGCAAATCAAAAGTGCCGCTGTATTCGTAGAAAGACAATAATAGAATAAATATAGGTACCTATAACATATTAACAAAACAAATGACGAGTATGACATACAGGTGAGGAGATGGGTAGGTAAGGATACGTATATCATGGTGTATATAAATGACTAGGAGATGGGTAGGTAAGGATACGTATATCATGGTGTATATAAATGACTAGGAGATGGGTAGGTAAGGATACGTATATCATGGTGTATATAAATGACTAGGAGATGGGTAGGTAAGGATACGTATATCATGGTGTATATAAATGACTAGGAGATGGGTAGGTAAGGATACGTATATCATGGTGTATATAAATGACTAGGAGATGGGTAGGTAAGGATACGTATATCATGGTGTATATAAAAATATCTTTTACTGTTGATTTACGCATCAAATCACGTGAGTGAATTATGATCAACGATTATTAATTTCCCCCAAATAGAAGTTAATTACTTTTGATAATCTTTAATGACATGTCATTTGCAATAAACTCTTAATTATTCATCATAAATTCATTGAGGATTGAGTTTCAATTACCAATAAAATAATACTTCATTGTTTTAATTATCATACCACAAATATTTTATAGATAATTATCGACACAAAACAAAACAAAAAAATAGTGCGAAAAGACGATAAAATTATTGTTATTTTTAGTATCGATAACCACACTCAAAATAATTATAACTTCAAATACAGATTAAATAATTTAAGAACAATAATTATAACTCCAAATACAAATTAAATTTAAAAACAATTATTATAACTTCAAATACCTACAAATTAAATTTAAGAACAATAATTATTACTTCAAATACAAATTAAATTTAGGAACAATAATAGGCGTGATGACAGTAAGAAAAAATCATTGAAATTATGATTTTATTAGATAAAATATGTTATAAAGATTTGAAAAAATATATTTATTTTCATTTTAAAAGAGCGAATAATATTAATATTATTAAAATAAAAATACAAAATATGTTTGTCCGCCATTTTATGTGAAACACCAATCAGAGCGCATGACGTCACCATATTGTCACTGTCAATTGTGTTTGTTACTGTCAACTGTTGTGTTGTTCGAAATGGCTATTTTTTTCATAACAAGCTATATGGAATATGCTGCTTATTTTTAACATGCTATTTTTATTTATTGATTTATTTGGTTTATTTGGGACAATAAACCAAATAATATCGCTATCCGCTCTATTGAATCGTTGACGCATCTGTTATAACACGCACCGAGTATTGTAACGTGGTGGAGAATATTTAACGTTTCAGAAATAAATAACTTGGTGGCTTTCATTGCTTGATTATAAAATAAAATGATGTAATTATATTGTTTGTGGGAGTTGTACAGTGTTACATGAGGTTGAAATGGAAATACACAATGTATTATGATGAATCTAATATACATATGGGATAACTGTTATGATTCATATACATATTATGATTAATATATTAAAATATGTAATAGGTGTGATGACTGTAAGAAAAAAATCATTGAAATTATGATTTTAAAAAATAAAATAGGTTATAAAGATTTAAAAAATGTTTTTTTTTTTAATTTATAGGAGTGAATAATAATATTATAAATATAAAAATACAAAATGTGTTAGTCCGCCATTTTATGAGAAAAAACAATCAGAGCGCACGACGTCATAGTATGGTCGCGTCAATTCTTCTGATAGTCTTCAATACAATATACGCATTAATTGTCGGTCTGGACTATGTTTATTTTGGTGTTATCGATATATTAATATTTTAATTAGATACTTAAAACTAAAACAAATTAAATATAAATGGAACAAGTATTCATCAAAGCAAATAGTTTCAATTTACCTAGATACTCGCCTACCTATCGGGGGACACTATGGGCCGGTATTACAGTGTCAGTTTAAGAGCTAAACTCAAGTTTTACAAAAATATAGCGTATTACAGTGTCCGTTTAGACCTAATCTTCCCTCAAATACGTCACTAAAACGACAAATATTTAACTCAACGTTTCTGGCAGATTAAGTACTTAACTGTGAGTCAACTGTCATTTGCTAGGCAACTCGTGTAGTTTCAGTTTCTATCACTAGAGGCGTTAGGCAACGTGTGTAGTTTCAGTGTTGTATCGAAGGTGGCGCCACACAACAAAACAAACTGACAGCCGTATTGAAACGAACACGGGCATTTAAAAGCATTATTTTGGTGAAAAAAATTAAATTTACCATGTTGGATAATAAAACAATGGTATTTAAAGTCGTAGCGTCCCGTTTTGTATTTCGTATTATTTGAGGTTATTTAAATTTGACAGATAATAACCACAGAAAAAGTGAAATATGTCTATAATTGAAGATTTAGTTACTGACATGTCATATTGCACTGTAATACGGAAATGGATTCAATCTCCCCTTAACATTAATCTTGAGTTTGGCAAACTCAATGAGTTGAGGGCCGACTGTAATATCGGGCCTATGTTAATTGTATTTTGTATGTAACTTAGTTTTTATTGAATAAATAAATAATGAACGCTCGCAACGTATGGTAAACTAATTTAGTTTTAGTATTCTACAATTTTGTCACGCGATGGTGAGCTGACGAACGTTCGACATGTTATGATGCTGGTCACTGCCAAACTAAACTAGCAAGCTATATTTTTTTCATGCAATGAAGCGATTTGCGAAACGACGGCGATTACGCGAAGCATGCGTTTTAAAACATCGTTACAATTTTAGCAGCATACGAATTATTACATAGCGCTCGTTATTTGTATTGTGTTCATAACAAGCTATATTTATCTGCTATCGTTATTTTTAGCAATAGCAGCCATAGTAGTTATTTTTCTGCCTGTCTTAACTACTCTTAACTAGAATGGAACTTTTGATGGTCGGATATTTCTTTGCGTCGAACAAAGACTTTTGTTCATCAGAATTTCGAAACGTAAAAACTTAATAATAAGTACATATAAGTACTTTATTTATCTGTAATTAAAATACAACTTACATCTCGAAAATCGATAAAATATGCTCCTTCTTCTCTCTACATTATGTGTTCATAAGCTAAAAACATACGCGGGAAACTTATGATGGCCTATTTTGACGTTTGGACATTAATGAAGTTCTTTATATGCTTATTGCCTAAATAATGGTAAATATTATATTATTGAGAGCTAAAAGTGGGGGAACAAATACTGTACTTCATTGTAAACGCGTACTTAATAAAATTCACTTGTGTCTCGCCGTGCGAAATTTAATCACTTATTTCTCTTTTTTTTCGCGTGGGACGAAAACAAATACCTCAGTAGGTGTTTTTTTCGTCGTGTTTGTACATTTAGGGACCGCACAACACTTATGCACTTTTGAATTGATTATAAATACACAAATCGTCTTAGAACACATATATTACATATAGTAGTGATATGCAGTTTACGATACCATGACGTCACCGTCAGGGTCGGCAGCCGCCATGATACTACAAGCTTTTTTTGGCGTAAATGTCAAATTTGATTTTAAAATGGCGATTTTTGCTACTAAACCTTTATTTTATGTAGAAATGTATATATATTTGAAAACAGTGAATGCGTAAAAACATCGTGAGATAGTTTTTCAAAATTAGTCATCATGCCTATTATAACTCCGAATACAAATTAAATTTAAGAACAATAATTATAACTTCGAATACAAATCAAATTTAAGAACAATAATTATTACTTCAAATACAAATTTCATTTAAGAACAATAAGATGTGTTAGATATATTGGACTTTCAACTCAAATGGACCAGCGCACAGGTACTTGAAAATGATTTATTGCATTGGTTATTATTCTATTTATTTACATATTTTAATTTTGGCGCATGTTACAAAAATTCAGATAGGTACTTATATATGTACAAAGCAAAACTATATAAACACCAAAATTTCCGTAAAGACATTGCCTGTGTGTGGGTATATTTTATAAAAAAATGTATTTTTATATCTACCTAAATATATACAACAGAAAATATTAAAAGTAAAAAGATTAATTTAATATTGCGGTAGATAGATTGGTTCTAAATGAAGATTGAAACTGGAATTGGATTGTAGTTTCGTAGGACTTGTCTGCACAATGTGCAAGATACTTTGCTATGCAGGTGTCAATTGTAGGACATTTGGTAGTGTTTAATTAGGTTAGCATATTGGTATGACCCAAACTGTATGTATGAATATTATTATATGGTGCGAATAGTTCAATAGATGGCAGCTGCGTAGAGTAATTATTTACAACCGTAGTGAAATAAATTTAATATGCTTTGTTCACAAAGAGATAACCAAATACCATGTAAGCGATGTAATAAATGGAAGCGATACTTATGGATCAAAGACCCAAACCAGGCGCTAGGCTCTCGATAGTTCGAATAGTCTAAGCAGATGGTAGCAGCATAAGTGGTTATTTTGACTGTCACTTGCGTCTCACTTTATCTCGCTCGCACACATTCCATTTCGTCCGGCGCAACAGGGAGAGATCATCTTCGTGTGGGACGAAGTCTGGCAACATTCATTTAGCATGTCTAAAGTTAAAAAACCTATAAGAAGGTACTTACCGTGTTTTTTCAACGTAAATATCGGATACAAACAAGATACGGGCATTTTTGGAAATAATTATTTGCAATTTTCAAAATATCCTGTTGTTTTATATGACAGTAAAATTTGTGTTTATAAAGTGTCATTTCGTGGGTTACACACGACGACTTTGAGTAGACCTTGTGATCATTAATTAGGTAAGTCTCGTAGGCCCCGTGCGAAAACTACATCCAAAAGTTATGTAAAAAAAGACATATTTAATTAAATTCACGTACTCATTTAATTATTGCTGAACACTTTTGTCATTTTCTGAGAAGTGTGTTCATATACATAAAAAAGCAAAAAAAAAAACTAGTTCGTTACACGGTTTTTTAATCCGTAATATTTTAAATTTATAATTTATTTTGAAAAATAGATATCTTCTTTATGATTTTGAATTTTGAACCCACAAATTCTGATACAAACCTTTTAAGTGTTTGCATATCGATTATCGATATAAGTTGAACTAATATGTCCATATCAAATTAACTACTGATAATGGATTTATGTCGTCAACCTGTTAACAAGTTTTTTTTTCGATATTTGCCAAAATAGGACATCGAGGGAGATCGCGATCCACTTCCACGCCGGCGACGCTATAGAGCTCATTGGCCCTGTTCACCACCGGACGCAGCCGCAACATCGGACAAACACAAAATATCCACCATCCATCGGGTTCAACCACTGCCCCCGAGAATCCAACCACACACGTCAGGGCCTCCGATTGGTCTCGAAATCGGCCGCTAAGAACACTCCGTTTCAAGTCGGAGGGGCTTGTACCCCGACCCCTCGGTCCTCGTGTTGGCGTCCGAAGGTTCCGCGGGCTAACACCGGGGGCATCCGACGCAATCATCACCTGTCAGATTTGACGTCTAGTTGTCAACACAGGATGTCTGACCCGACGTCTGCGCCGGCGGTGTGCCCGAACCACACAACAACATTCGCCACAGTTGACGAGTAACTGCCGAGCGAGACTAGAGGCGTCCGTCCTGCTCTTCTCTAAGTATAGAATGACGAGGGCACAACAGCGTCGGCCGCCCACCCCCGCCTTTACTGCCTGGGCCCTTAGAGCCGCAACCTAGGCTTATATCCCGACGCATCGGTCCTCGTGTTGGCGTCCGAAGGTTCCGCGGGCTAACACCGGGGGCATCCGACGCAATCATCACCTGTCAGATATGACGTCTAGTTGTCAACACAGGATGTCTGACCCGACGTCTGCGCCGGCGGTGTGCCCGAACCACACAACAACATTCACCACAGTTGACGAGTCACTGCCGAGCGAGACTAAAGGCGTTCGTCCTGCTCTTCTCTAAGTACAGAATTGACGAGGGCGCAACAGCGTCGGCCGCCCACCCCCGCCTTTACTGCCTAGGCCCTTAGAGCCGCAACCTTAGGACAGAATAGAATTTCCAGAAAAGCGTCTGATTACTTCTCATCGTAATGTGAATCATGGAAGTTAGTAGATTCAAAAGTTACCCTCCACGCCTCCACCATTGCAGGCGCTCATCCATCATTAAATCATCCATCATATAAAGCATGAACATTATTAGTAAATGACGCATGATCCAATATGGTCCAATTTGTGAGGACGGTGTCTATAGGAGAAGATACAATGCTGAACTCAGCTGTATGAGCGCAGTACATGTTGTCAAGATTGCAATGGGAGACAGGGAGCGGGTAAATAGAGTAAAGAATGTCCTTCCCAACCGTCTTAATCCAGTGGATTAAGACGGTTGGGAAGGCCGAATTTCGCTGGCTAGATAGAGTGACAGCCGAATGCAGAGTGCTCGGTGTGAACTAGAGGACAGTGCGCAGATAGCAGAAGTTAACGGCTTATCTAAGAGGTAACAAGTTTTACAACCCACCTAGAGTTATAAAATTATAGAAAAGAAGAACGATGCACTTTACGGATAATACATATATTTAGGGATGTACAGAATAGCGTTATCTCTTTCTTCCGTATATAAAGAAGATCGCAATGAATTATTTAAATTATTTAAAAAAGTAAAAAAAATCACAAATGCTAGGAAAATGATCATATTTGTTATTTTTATGACACGAAAAACATCCTCAAAAACACTCTCATAATAATTTATGCGAATGCGGCGCAACCCAGGATGACAGCCACTTGCTGATGTGTCCACTGATGGGAGTACATCCTGGAGATCTGATTATGACAAATGACAACACGATGTCAGTCGCTGCTTTTTGGAGTGGTATAGAGCTTAGCCTGACACGAAAAAGAAAGATTGATGAAATAAATAATAATAATAATTAATATCTACCTATTTCATTATACCGTGTTTCCAGCCCAGATGTAAGTGAAAATTAATTTTATATGAATTCCTTTTCTACCGAAAAAATCGAATTAATGACAGACGTTTAAACATATTTGACATATTGTCTAGATTTAATACGCACCCGCGTCTCCCATACAAATGAATGTGGACATTGATATAATATACATAAGTAATAAAATACTATGTATAGTAAATGACACGTACGGTGTTTTGAGACGATAATGACATTAAAATATACACAGACCTGTTAATGTTCGGTTAACAAAGTGCCTAATTAAACAAATACATACTCAACATTATATACCTACTTAAACTAAACTAGGATTATATGTTAAACTGTGATCATTCTACACACATAACTAATTCAATGCCATACAACTAATGAATGTTGACGGCGCGATGAATGTGTTGTGACAAGATAGAAAAATGTGTTGTCCGGTTCTCTCTGCCTACCCCGTGAAGGACATGGCGTGTTGGAATCTATGTATGCAACTAATGCAATAATTGATTTTACACAATTAATTATAACAAACGTGAAAGATTTACAACGAAAAACTATTTTTTTTTCACAAATATTGAGCGTATTATTACCCCAATATTTCTACGGGTATCGTGTAGAGAGTGCGTAATTGATTTTTGTTGTAATGTTTTTGTGTAAATGACGCACTGTGTTTAATAAAAGCATCCAATTATGTAAGAATTAGTCTTATTAATTTTATTTTTTAACGAATGTGCAAAAAGTTGTGGTAAATCATTATGGCCTCATGGATGTTTAAATGTATAGCAGAGGAGATATTTATTTAAATTAATTTTTGACGAAAAATATTGCTTCTCTGAGCTGAAAACACTGGTTAACAGTTGGAAGAAATTGACATATGACAGTAAACTTGCTACTTGCTTAGGGTGCAAGAAAGTGTTAATTATTATTTTGAAAATTTGACATGAATTCAAAAAGATTATTTTTGAATACTTTCTATGAAAAACTAATGAACTCTAAGAATATAAGACGATCGTTTTGGCCGTTTTAAGAACAAAAAATATATTTGTATGCCATATGCACCAAAACATCACGATGAAACATATAGTATAAACTATTGTTTTTGAATTATTTAATTCCTGTTGGGGACTTACATGGGTTTTGATTCATGTTGGGGACTTAAATTCTTAAATAAATATCATTCGTCTACTAAATGTGGCAACTTGTTATTCAGTGCGTTTTAAATTGATATTTTACATAGAAGGTACCTGTTAGTTGCCGAGAAGCATTCTTCTTCGTTTAGTAGACCTAGTTGGTCTGTCATTCAGAAACTATGCCTCCTGGGATGACGAAGTCCAACTATCCTTCCATCTCTTGGGTGGTCTTCCGGGTAGATGGCGACCAGAGGGGATTTCATTTGCTGCTATATACGCACGACCATCCCTGTCCATTCTGGTTACGTGGTCCTTCCAATGATTTCTTCTGGATCTACTCCTCCGAAGGATGTCTTCTAGGTATTTCACATGCTTTTCTTATTTCAACATTGTGAACACGATTGACCTTAGAACCTTCATTTCCGTTGTCCTTAGGAGCCCCTTGGTTTGTATAGTGTCTACTCGCGTTTCCACAGCATGCGTCATGGTCGATCGTACGCAAGTCTTATATATTCTGACCTTACTGTCAATACGCATGTGTATATTTTTCCAGACCATATTTTTTAGACATCCAGCCCCCCTAGACAACATGCCATTTTAGCGAAGCGTTATCTCGCTAAGCGATAGTAAATGTATGGAATTGGTGGATGTGACGTCACGTGACGTCAATTCTATACATTTACTATTAAATGGCATGTTGTCTAGGGGGGCAGATACGACAGATGGTTTATTGACTTGTTCGCGTTATGGCTGCAAATCTATATTCCTAAATATTTGAAACTCATTATTTGTTCCAGGGGCTTATCGTCAACAGTTAGCATACACCTTGAAGGTTGTTCGGATATAGTATAATAAAATTGATGTAATAAATTTTGTTTAAATATTAAAATATGAATAGTAGATAAGTACGAGATATAGCAACGTTCTCGATGAAAATACAAAGTCAGAAACCTTCCCAGATGTGCGCTGAACAAATCACCAAGATTCATTGTAATCAGATGGATGATATTCTATTCTATTCTATTTTATTTTAGACAACTCACCCTATAATGAGGATGATTTGTGCCAAAGCGAAAACAATGTATTATTTATAAACAATACAAATTAATAGCATTAATAGAAATAAACTTTGAATGTTATAAGTTAATATCATTGATGAAAATGAATGTTGAAATTTTCATGTACGGAGATTTTATTGAAAGGAGGTGTGAAATATTGGCAGGTAGTTGGACGTAGATGGATGATATGATGGCACAAAAAGGACATACAAATGACATTAAAATCTGCAACTATTCCCAGGTGCCAGACTTACCTTTTTCATACCTATATTCAATAAGAAAGTAAATTTAGATGGGTCGATGGCAGAGCGGTTAGCGCGCTGGGCTAGTAATCCAGTGGTCGCGAGTTCGAATCCTGCCTCGACCGATTTCGTTCACCTATAGCACAAGCATTTATGCTTATTTTAGGGAACGTAGGAAGATGTATATGTGCTTGTTTAACAAGGACATATTCATTTTTTTAAAAAAATATGAAAAAACAGCCTTATACATAAAATGTTTTTTTTCTGGCGTTGCAATCTCTTATACTAATTTATAAGCCAGTACCATTTTATATACACATGGATATATTATGCAAGAACATATATGTGTATATAAAAATATATGTAATTAAATATTACTGTATTGTTTTTTCCTACAAAGAAAGGTACAAGGCCGAATCAACTAATGAACGCTAAACCAGTACTACTGGTTTAAACAAAATATTATCACTACACTACACTAACTTATGTATGAATGTTGGTATATACATATGTAATATGTCCGTACATTAAAAGGTGTCATGTATTTTATTTTATATTAATTATAATATTATGCACTTATACACCTACATACATACTTAATTACATAATATTTATAAACATATACAAAACGAGTGGGTTGTGGTTAACGCTAAACTCCCCACTAACAAGTCATTCTATAAAGTATTGAAATTTTGAATGAAAAATATTCAGCATTTTCATGAAATAAGTTTGTTCAATATATTTTTTATTTAAATATTTTATTATGTAAACTTGATATTTCTTCAATGCCATTTTATGTAAGTGATTTGCTTTTTGATATGGGTAAACATGGATGGTTTTGATTCCGCCGGTTGACAAGACTTGCCCCCTGGTCACCGTCTACCCGGAAGACCACACAAGAAATGGTAGGACAGTTGGACTTCTCAGTCATCTCAGGAGGCATAGTTTTTGAATTACAGACCAACAGAAGATTAATAGATAAAATCTAAGAAAATTAGGCTTGTTGCTGGTATATTTCACTGTCTATTCCGGCATCTTTAAGTGTAGGTAATTATTGATTTAGCAAAACCATATACCTATCAATTGCTAAAATCAAAGTATTTTTTTCATTCATTCATACCATCACGGCATACCTATGCGGGGTAACCAGCGACAGGTGTGCGGGTGTGCATTACTTTTTAAAGGAAGTACGACTCATGCGTGTATCCTCACACACCAATCTCGTCTCACCTAAAGGGACAATCTTCAGAGTAGGTGTTGAACCTCATTGCTGAACTATGTATGTGAGAGGTTTATTTGCCACTTGTATTTTCGATCACCCGACTTTACTTTTCGTTTTAACATACATAAAATGCATTGCATAGCGCCATGTTCCTCGCAGGGTAAGCAGAGAGGACCGATCGCCACATTTTTCTATCTCGGCTGACATTGATCGCCTCATCGACATTCTTGCATCGTCTCATATGTACATATATGCTCGTCTAGTGCTTAAGCTTCATAAATTTCCCTTTTTCATTTTATTGGACATTCCGACATTTTGTTCCATTATTATCGGCTTTGTATATTTTCATCTTAGGTATATCTAATAAATTATATCTTTATTATTAAGATCATAATAAACGTCATCAACCTGAATTTTTTTTATTTCACAAGTTGAGTCTATGTTATAAAACATAATTAAAAATTCCAATCGAATATAATACGATCAATTTCCTCTTCAAATGGAAGTTACGTGTGTTTTCTAAGAGTGTGCACTCGTTTCGAACAGCAATGTGTTTATCTAAAGATATCTTATATCACAATACATACCTACCTACCTGACAGATAAGTACTTCCGGTCCGAAGAGTGACAACAGGAAGTGCCAACCATCTGACAGAGAAGCCGCATCCGGTAAATATTATGTATTTGGTAAATACGTTGGAATCATCTCACGTAAACTGAAATAATACACTATTTTTTTCTACTATCTCAAAAGCTATTTCATACTTTATTAAAGACATTACATATATGAAAGCCAATTACGGAGATGTCAAAATTATTTTAAAAATTAACACTGAAATTAGTGTGGGATTTTTTTGGTAGTTAGTAAGATAATTCAATATATCTACGTATAAACATAATACTTATATATATATATATTTTTTAAATAATGAATATGTCCTTGTAGTAACAAGTAGATATACATCCTCATTCGTTCCATAAATTAAGCATAAATGCTTGTGCCATAGGTGAACGAATCGGTCGTGGCAGGATTCGAACTCGCAACCACTGGATTACAAATGTGCCACAAAGAATTAGCTGCAAAGTATGAAGATATTTTATCGTGTTTCATACATTATAAGGTAATTTAGCGTGCATTTTTGTGTACATTCGTATATGCCTAGGATATACAATGGCCTTAATTGTTAAGTTTACTCGGGGTTTGAATCCTCGGAATCAGAAAGTCGACTTCTAATTTTGGTACCTTTTATTAAAAAAAAACATCTGGGGGCAAGTCTGGTCCGACCGGCGAAATCAAAACCCTAGGGTTTACCTTAAACCTTACACCTTATAGGGTAATCACTAGGGTTTTGATTTCGCCGGTCGGACCAGACATGCCCCCTTGAATATAATCTGATCATTTCAGTATGTTTATTATTAAGTGAGATTGTATTATATTTGTTGAACCACACCACCCCATTGTACGTGTAGTACATGTAGTACGTGTAGTACATGTAGTACGTGTAGTACATGTAGTACGTGTAGTACATTGCTGTGCAAAACTTGTATGCGTTAACGGGGTAGACAATTGACCCACTATATTTTTTCTATTACTCATTAGGTACATGTACATCACATAAATTATTGAATTAAAAAAAAATGGATAATTCATAGCGACCCTAATGGTCCGGCGTAGCAACCGCTATCCTTGTAAAAGGGATTTTTTTTCTTGCAATAAATTATCAAACAAAAATGTTAAGTCCTTTTATAGGTAGGTGTATGTCGAGTCGGAGTCATACTATTAATCGTCCAAACTACGGATGTTGACAAGGATAGTACGGAAAGTGTGATTTTAAATGAGATAGAGCGAGACGGGTATACTTTGATTCATTCAATCGAGTATATTATTTAAATTAATGTATTGCATTTTTTTACTTCTCACTAACCCAAGAGGATAAAGTGGGGAGTTATTAAGGCTATTTTTTTAATTATCCATTCCAATTATTGTGTACCAAAAATATAAAGCTAGTTCGCCTCCACGTGGTCCACCCTGTAAAACGCTAAATGAGATAGCACACTGGTCGCCAGAAAGTAGCAACAATCGATCCTGGGGGCCTAGTCAACGTGTCAATTAAGCGATAGATAAGAACAAAAAGATTAGTCAATGTATAACATCAACGGAAGTGACATTTGTCACTCGCGTGACAAATTGACTTTTCTTTTCTTTTGTTTTTTCTTTTCTTTTCTTTTCTTTTCTTTTCTTTTCTTTTCTTTTCTTTTCTTTTCTTTTCTTTTCTTTTCTTTTCTTTTCTTTTCTTTTCTTTTCTTTTCTTTTCTCATCTTTTCTTTTCTTTTCCTTGGCTGACACTTTGGCTAGTCCTTCTGACGTACATCACAATAAAATAACCATACCATACCATACCATCACGCCATTTCCCTATTTGGGGTAGGCAGAGAGAACCGAACGCCAGACTCCTCTCTCTTGACATACATTCCTCGCTTCATTCACGTCCATACATCGTCTCATACACGCTCTTCTATTATTCTTACTTCTAACATCTCCATCTTTCAAAATCCCATTTATGTGATCGTGCCAACTCTTTCTTGGCCGACCTCTACTTTTCATTCCTCTTTTATCAGCCTTGTATACTTTTTTTGTCAGACGGTCATCACTCATTCTTTCTATATGGCCGAACCACCTTAGGGCATTTATTTTCATCTTAGTTACGTAACTAACAATAAAATAACCTAACCAATAAAATATTTCATCATTAAATACAAAAAAATTAGCAGCAGTTGCTTTGTTACAGGAAAATATATTTGTAGGAAATGATCAAAAACAAGAATAAAATATTTTTTTTACTTGTATGAAATTTTCACAGGTCGCAACTAATACGATAGAATCGATCACTGTTAACAAAAGTGGTATAATTCAGTATGAAGGTCATTTGAGTAAGGCGAAACATGAAAGTTTATATAAATAAAATAATATATAACGCAAATAATAATATAGCTGTTACCTACTCGAGGTAGGTACTTGCTATAGGATATTAACCAAATCAAGTAGTAGTAGTAGACTATTTCGATACTATATATATATAGGATGTTCGGAAAGCCATGTTTTTTTTTAATTATTTACGAGAATATAACAGAGGCGTTTCACGTCATGAAGACAGAGAGAACTGGGCGCCTTACAACTCTTTCCTTGCAAACATTCATGGATTCATTTATGCTCGTCGATTGTACGACATTCAAAACGTCAAACGCGCGATATTCCATGACTCACTTTTTGCACTGAGTAGGTACTAGATATTATAATAAAAATCTATGGAATAAGCAACATGGCGACACACCGCGCTGTCAAACATCAATTATTAAACATGTGTAAACATACGAAGCTGTGTGGTCAATTTATTAAAGAAATGGGCTATTTCCACATTGTTTTTGCTTGATTTGCCTCGGAGTACCACACCAGATATGATAACTTTCGCCTCGAATGACAAATAACTGTCGAACGAGGCTATTAAGGCGTCTGTCCTGCTCTTCCATAGGTAAAAATTGAAGAGAGCATCGACCTGTTGCCCGGAATCCTTGGATAGGCCAACAGCAACTCCCAACTTTAATGGCTAGGCCCCAATGGCCGCAACCTTGCTCCATAAGAGGATTATCAAGAATCATGCACGTGGAAGAGCGTAAACCACGCCGGGCACTATAAGAACCTGTCAGCATAATAGGAAAGGTTGGGCCCTGCAGATTGACAGCATGGATATGCCTGGAGATAGGTTGTCCCTGGGTTGGTACCCTGGGTTGCATCTTTCTGGTTGGCGTATTTCAGTGCTCACGTGTGTTTGACAATTCAGAAGTTTCTATTTATTTTTTTTCATGTCCACAGTTTCTTTTCTTTGTTTGCTGTGTGTTTTATGTATTTTATTTTCTTTTCATGGACTTGAATGATTTTTTTAATGAAGCGCAGTTCTAAACAAAATTTCAAAGTGTCACCCTCATTTTTTCTCTTTTATTCCCCACATCAGCTTTGATGTATGTAGCCTCATGGGAAGGCAAGAGGTTTCATCAAAGTCCATGATATTGAGAGTATCCAAAGACCTTATATACTTAAGTAAAGGTCTTTGAGAGTATCCAACAATAATACAACAAGTACCTAATAATAGTCTACATCGAATATAATATTTTACTGGCAATAAATATTTCAAAAGAAGCCAACATAATGACACAAAAATATATTAAATTCGGTCAATTTGGTTTTCTAACAAATGTTAGTTCGAATAATTTGCTTTCGGACAATTGTCATTCTGATAACTGATTTCCGAAGAATTGTTATTCGTACAATTGAGCAGTCGAACAATTGTGTTTCGAAAAATTTTCATGTAATCATATTTTTTACTGAAAATATATAATTAAATAAATAAATATATAACAAAATAAATGAATGAATGAATAAATATCCATCTTTATTCTGCATTGTCTCCATCGAATTAGATATCTCAGCAAAATCACTATATAAATATTATTCGGCGGTTTGCACCAATTACTATGTATTTCAGCCATCAAAATATATGTGTAGGTAGGTAAAGAAAATGTGTTTTTTTCACCACTAGGCCATCCCACTCCAGAATAAAGCAACCGCAACGGCATTGTCACTAAGCATCTTGATTTTTTTTTATTTTATTAAATTGTTAGCTGATACACCGACAGATGTCTTGAAGTAAAATATATGGGTATAAATTATAACACTAGCTATGTGTAGCCATGATCCAATTTGTCTGGTTTCCTTCTCCAAGGGTTACGAAGGTCAGATGGCAGTCGCTTCAATGTAATAACCAGACTCGCCAATTCCAGGATCATGGTCAAAGCGTACCCCGATAGAAACGGGACAAGAAAAAAAAATGGGAAGGGAAGTTATGAGGCTGAGAAAGGTATGTAAAACTGATTGTTTTGTTGGTAAAAAAAGGTAACGACTTTTCGAACAAACTATTACTGATTATAATTTTAAAACTTATTCAATAGATCAGAAAAAAATGTGTAATATTATGTCAGCGAAATAATTATAGGTATCGATGTTATGATAGTTTTTAAATATTACTATGCAAGAATGCTTTTGTGGCGTATGCAAATTAACATAAATAATATTTTTATTTTAATAACAAAGTATACCTATGTGGTTTAAGCCTGTTCATAATATAACTTGACAATAATATTAACATGATATGTTTAATTTAAAATAAGTCTAACCGACTTATTTTAAATGACTAATTGAATGAGGTAAGACTATTTGGTGAAATGAAATTTTACTTTGAGTAAATAAAAAAAATGTTTTTTGAATCTTGTTAAAATTGGCTAGGTATTTTATGATAAAATATGGTCACCTGACAACAAAGGCGCGGTCGCCGAGCTTACAAAATCAACAAATATAAAAATGGAAACAGAAAGCCTTCTTGAAGCAAATAGAGCAAACTGGTTTGAAGTGATAAATAAAATATTTTGGTGCGAATATTTTTACATGGCAAAATAAGCGACACTATTGTTATAATATGACTAGACACTAAAATAACATCAACTCCAATGCTAGTGATAAGTATCCACAAATCTTGAATAATATTATACAAGAAGTATTTATTTATATGTAAACACTCATCAATACACACAGAAAAAATAAGAGCCATAGTTTTTAGAAGTATTGACATAATTTTTCATAAAAATTAGTAGGTATCGATTAGGTGATCCTCAAGGTTCACATCTTGGTTAGATACTCTTTGTGTTGTAAAAAAATATTTTTTTTTTTTTATACACGAGTGAGTCAGAACAGCCTCAGCCTAGTGAGGTGGTTAATCGCATAAATGTAAATATTATTTTAATTTTGTTATTATTATTTATAAAATAAATCAAAGGAGTTTATGTATATTGGTCATTTTTCATATAAAATAATAGGTTTACTTTATTGAATTTCTAAACTTTAACAAACAAACGTTTTTGAAGTAGAGCAAATTGTGCAATAAACTCGAAATTATGGATCCGAGTTTAAATCTTACCTCGACCAATTTTTATTCAATGCTTAGAGTAAGGAATGTCGACCGCCGTGGCACAGTTGGTAAGCCGTTCGGTTTCTGTGCGGGCGTCCTGAGCTCGATTCCCAGCAGAGGAGAAATTTATTTAAATTAATTTCTCACGCAAATATTGCTTCCTGGGCTGGAAACACTGGTGATTTGGAAGAAATAGCATTGGAAGGAATTGTTCATTATTTATTATTTTATAAAGAAATGATATATTTTTGATAGGTAAGGGTTGAGCAAATACCTTAATTTTACCAATACTTAAAACTGTACCACAGAATCACTGACCTCTCTACGCTAACTGAAAGAAAACGTCTTACGCAAGAGTCAGACTCATTGTCAAATATCTGTTTCAATATTTACATTCCCAAATTGACGGAGAGGATTGATTTAATAAATCTGTTGAAATAAATTCAATAGCGGTCTTTCGAAGTTTCATATACTTTATTTAACATAATATGAGTGAACTGAATTACAAAGTAGGTGCTATTTATTTGTTTTTTTACATAATATTAACACAAGTGTAGAACCGTATTTGTTGTGTTGAATATACATATTATGTATTTAATTCAACATTAGACATACATTATATTACTAGTTGCATGTAACACATAAGACCCAACTGTCAATGGTGATATTATGCATAATTGAAGAATACGTACCAAACTATAAACACTTCAACACAAATTAATAAATATTTAAAATAAATCTATGTATTAATTTTATTATTATGTACTAGACCATTTAAGACATTTAAAATGGAATAAATAATTTTATTCACTTTAATTTTTATTCAGTTACATATTGATGAAATTTCATAGTTGTAGGTACCATAATTCCGGTAAAAAATCTTACCTCTCGATGACGTCAGCAAAATTTCGGTTTTAAACCAGTTTTTTTTCTTAGTTTTTCTCAGTTGACTTAATTTTATTTGGCTAATTTCATACATTCATTTTTTATTTAAAATCAAATCGAATTGTTTTTACAAACACACTGAACTGATTCAAAAGAAATAGAAAATTTAAAAAATTCAATGATTTATTGTTTTACCCACTGTCCTCCGGTTCAAACAGAAATATTGTCGATTGACAGCTGGAGTTGTAAGGTATGCAGAAAATAGGGAAGACTTTATTTACTAAGGTGTAAACGTTTAAAGGAATTAAAGTGATTTCTTTTCCGTTCCTTATTCCTTAATAAATTCTTGTATTGGTAATACATCATAAGGGTAAGGAATGCAACTGTATTTCTTAAAGTTTCCAAAGAAATATTTAATAATATATTAAAATACCAGATTCACAATGATTTAAAAGATTTGTTGCTTAAACATGTTTGTTTTTATTTAAGTGGCGTGTTTATATTACTTACATGCACTAAAAAAATCACGTATCGTTATAACATATTATTTTTTTTAACAATTTCAATAATATACATATCTTATTAAATATTGATACAATTGTTATTAAATAAACTGTGTTGTATCTAGTATAAAATTGTTAGAGGACAAGCAATGATAATAAGGCTAATACATACCTATCATAGCATATGATAGTAAGTATTAATAATATTAAAATATCAACAAATAAAGAAAAACTTATTATAACACCCTTAATGATAAATCATTTCCATATTAAAACAAACAGGGATGTTTTAAGTAGGTACATACCCAAGGCTTTTTTTCTAATTTTTAAATAAATCCTATTTTTTAGAATGAATATTTCCTTGCAACAAGGACATAATATAGGGGGGCGATTTGCACGTAAACAACAATTCAAGAGATATGGTGATATTTATAGGAAACTTTGAGTTCTGTGTCTGCAAGGTTTCAGAGTTCTCCGGACTCTTCTTATGTTCTTTATGTGTTCTTTCAGAGTTTTGCGGAGTTTTCAGAGTATTAGTCTTCTTAAACATAACGGGTGTTGATGGAGTAGAACATTATCGCAAGTAGCGAGTCTATTGTGATGGCAATTTCTTCAAACTAACCAGTGTTACCAGTTCAGAGAAGCAATATTAGGTAACGTGAGAAATTAATTTCAATAAATTCCTCCTCTGCTGGATCGAACCCAGGACATATATTTAGGAAAATTAATGGATTTGATGGTAAATTATGGTAGGTTGTCCACGATTCCAGTAAAAATTGTGCAAATACTGTGATATTTCTACCACTTGTTCACACCTGTCGATGGGAGAGGTACCTTCTTCCGAATCTAGTCGTGTTTAGTCAAACTAAATAAGAAAAATAAACTGCATTAAATTAAACTGCATTAAATTATTAAATAAAATTAAACATAACATTAAACTGCACTTTAAATGATGCAGTTTATTTTTCGTTCTCTGTCTCTGTTTTGGAAATATGAATATACCTTCCTAAAAGAAATCGATAATTTATTGTGTCAACAATTCATACACAGATATAATAACATATATGTATGTAGGTATTGTTTGACTCAACGTAAGTATCTATACCACGTATGTAACAGAGTACCTAACTATACTGTCAATATGATCGAAGCAATATTATATGTACATATGCATGTATGTAGTAAACATCAATATTGATATAATGGCATGTAATGTAATTAAGTCACCATCAAAACCGATGTGATCGGGGAAATCCGGATATACTCGTGTATTAGGTAGGTTTTTATGACTTAATTATATATAAAGGTATAAAATATGTAGGCAGTCATTACAATACAATATAAAACTACCTACATCATATTTTTTTTTATATACATATAACACGGCGCTGGAAAAAAAAAATATATATATGATGTAGGTAGTTTTGTACCTACTGTCGTAATATTATTATTGTCACACGTCTATTATTCACCAAACATTCTATTCACATGACATACATACACTACTGAAATATCTACCTAACTTAATATGAGTTATTATACCTGCTTACAAATAGACAAAGAACCAGCGACTATCAGACTACGTTCTAGTATAAAGGCTGATTTTTCTTCTGTAAAAGGATACAACAGCAGGTAACAACGATTGAATAATATGAACGCTGAGTAATGGTGGATGTAACCAGATGGTACAAGTCTTAAAAGTATGTAGACTGCAGTGGTTGGGACATGTCAACCGGATGAATGATGATCTTATCCCCAAAAAGGTTCTTAATACCAATCCAGAGGGCAGAAAAAGTAGAGGCAGGACCAAGCTAAGGTGGCTGGACGATACAGAGGACGACATAAGAGCGATCGGAATAGCAAACTGGAGGAGAGCGGTGGAGGACAGGGACGGCTGGAGAAGGATTCTGGAGGAAGCCAGGGCCCACGCAAGGCTGCAGCGCCAATGATGATGATGATGATGAACCAGATGGCTGCACGGAGACTGCGGTCGAGAAAGAAATTTCTTATATCTACCACGGAATTGGGAACCTAACAACTCGACAGCAGACTCTGGATGACACCATATGAGGAAGTGAACACCGCGTTTGGTCTGGACTTTCTCACATGGAGGACCCTTAACAGACTGAGAGTGGGGGTGACTAGATGTAAAAGAAAAAAACAGAGGTGGGGATTTCTGTAGGGAGAAGATACATACTGCGACTGCGGAGAGGAACAGGATGACGCCCATCTACTAATATGCCCACAAATGAAGACGACATGCAGCACAGACGACTTATAAACAGTGAACGACAATGCGATATCCGTCGCCGCCTACTGGAGTGGCAAGGTCTAAGATCCGGACAAAGTAAGAAAGTAATGTTGGATGTATGATATACTTTCTAGTGTAGTAAAAAGTAAGGCGCATACCTCACCTAATTCTTACCGCACTTTATTTTGAGTAAAAAAGAGAGAGTAATCAAGTCATATCCGTTTTTAGTCATGTAGAATGATTCTGTTGTTGTAGTATCTTTTTCACACAGCTATAACTCGTATATGTTCGTCTCTTTCACAGTCATTTTTTGATGTGAGAGATCAATACAATGTGATTGCACTGGAGTAAAAGATAAAATATGTCTGCAGTGTGTACCTATTATTGTATGATCTCTTTCTCACTAAATGTATTTTGTCGTGTGTGCTCTTTCTAGGTGATATTAGAAGAATTCGTACAATTACACAATTACAATTTTTGTAGAGTATTTTGTTATCATATAACGTGACTATATATAAAATGTCATTACATCACAAACACTGAATTTATTGTTATTTATATTCTAACCTGTATGAAATCGAGTGACCGAGTCAGAAACATACATAAGAATTTATGTAACGTTAAAGGCGTTATGGATTCACCTTTACAATTGAAAGTTCAATAAAATCTGTATCTTTACCGGGAATCGAACCCAGGACCTTTCGCTCAGGAGTCAGAATCTAACCAACCGAGTCACGAATGAGATATTAGCCAACCACACATGATACACCTAAAATATGTCTTAATTTTAATACTCGGAAAGTGGGAGTAAGTTACTTATGATCGAATTATAGAATAAA
Source organism: Molanna angustata (assembly GCA_963576475.1). Taxonomy (NCBI): domain Eukaryota; kingdom Metazoa; phylum Arthropoda; class Insecta; order Trichoptera; family Molannidae; genus Molanna; species Molanna angustata. The sequence continues at coordinate 20,111,572 of OY754973.1, forward strand.
TTTTAGATCTTTTTATCTTCTTTCTGGTGCGTGGCCTCAGGATTAAAATCGTGGAGGAGCTGTTTCGAGTATTCGAAGAACGGGAGATACAAGATACTAGAACAAGAAGATTATCTTTCTCCGCATTTTCCACCCCGCTAACTAATAGTTAATATGTATAGTGTCATATCTAGTAGGTACATTTATTTGTTCACAAATCATCATTTTTACACGGAAATCACTATAAATATGCTAAATTATTCACTATTACATACCTTCTATATAAATATATAACTTATCAAATTTATACATATAGCGTAGCGATAAAAAAATAAAATTATAACGACACGCAGGAATTTTCTCATGACTCCAAAGACAAACACGACATTCGGACAAAGACATTACTATTATTTAGCTCCAAAATTTTTAATAAGATAAAAAGTGAAATAACGGACATACAGTTGATGAATAATTTGAAACACAAGAAAACAATAGAAACATGGATTAGAAACAAGGGCATTATATACTGCGGAAACATGATCAAGCTACAATAGTTTATATTTTATTTTTATTATAGGTATATTTTATAACAAGTTTTAGTTAAATACAAGTTTAATATTTTTCTGTCAGATATAACGCAAAAAAAAAAATTCTGCCACCTCGGTACAGGCTCAGCCTAGTGAGGTAGTATATACCAAATAATCCTATTAAAAAAATGTTTCATATAACTTATTTAAATTGTACTTTTTTGTAATATTTTTATTGTTTGTATATTGTTATATTTTGTTTGGTTTCAATAATAAAAAAAAAATTAAAATCAATCGTAGGATATACTTAGTTGTGTTGTTTAATTCATCATTATCTTTTATTATAATTATTATTTTACAGTGATCCAATACATAATATTATAGCGTGTTAGATTATGCGACTATATCTAAATTATAATAGTATTGAAACAAACGTTACTGGGAATATGTAAAATAAACAACAAACATCCTTATGTAAATGTAGGTATAGGAAAAATAATACCTACATGAAACATTGTTTTTATCCATTAATAGATACTTTTGATCGCACCCAAAAGAATTCTGAAAAGATATCCGGGAGGAATAAGGAAGGTAGGCAGGTCGATCAGAAACAGTGCATTAAGATCGCCGATAATACTACTGAATTTGCCACTTTGTTGTCTGGTGTGCCACAAGCTGGACTTTTATCCCCACTGTTATTTTCCATTTTTATCAACTCTATTACTAAATACCTTAAATGTCAGTATCATCTTTTTGCAGATGACCTTCAGTTATATATTCATTTCAGTCCCTTTGATATTGCCAATGCTACCCTTTCTATGAATGAAGATCTTAATTTTATCTCTTCCTGGTCATCAGAGCATGGTCTCCTTATTAACTCTTCAAAATCTCAAGCGATTGTTATTGGTAGTCCGCGTCTGCTGTCCTCCCTTAAAAATTTGCAACTCCCATCTCTGTATATCAATAATCAATGTATTTCTTATACCAAGACCTTGGGGTTGACTTGATAATAACTTATCCTGGCATGAACAGATCTCACATGTCAGCAAATCCACTTATTTTGCCATACACTCACTTAATAAACTCAAGAATTTCCTTCCACTTCACTGTAAAATAACCTTAGTTCCATCACATCTCTTACCGTTACTTGACTATGCTGATGTTAGCTACTTGGATGCAAACGGGGAACATCTCAACAAACTTGAACGCCTTCAAAATGTTTGCATCAGTTTTATCTTTGGACTAAAAAAATCGATAATATTTCTCATTACCGTAATCTTCTTCATTGGCCCAAGATACGGCAACGACGTAATAAACATATCTTGTCATTACTATACAATGTCCTTTGTAATCCAAATTTTCCTCAGTATCTCAAAGAAAATTCACTTATCTTTCAAGCCACGGGCGTCCACTTCGGTCTGCTGAACGTGCTTTACTACCTATCCCTATTTATAGTTCCGATTTATTTAGCTCTTCATTTGGAGTATATTCTGCTAGACTATGGAATAGCCTAAGTCCTGATATTATGTCGTCTATCTCACTAAACGTCTTCAAGAAAAGGCTAAAGCAAAAATATTTATCTGACAACACCAGATTACATCTTCCTCTCCACTTCCTTTCCCTATCCTTTAGTCTTCCTATCATTGCTGTGAATTGTTCTTATAATGCTATCTTCTTTGTTTTTTACTTTTCTTCTGCTATCTTTATTTATTTTGTAATGTGATTAACTTATTGCCATAGTACACATTGTTTTGTATATTTAACATTTACTCTGGTTGGTTGGAATAAATTGCCAATAGGCAATAAGCCCGCCAGTGTACTAATTATTCACAAGAAGACAAGTACAAGAAGATTCAAATAAATAAAATAAATAAATAAATATTAGGCGCGTGGCTTGAGGCGGAGAGATGCTGTCTGACCAAGATAGGGAGCTGTGGAGGCCTCAGGGGGAGGCTTATGTTCATTATTGGACGAAGGAGGGCTGAGGAAGAAGAACAAGAAGACCATAAAAATGGACATATTTTTATATGGATGAATATAAAAATAAATAGCCTTGATACTTGTCTGATTTGAAACTCATCAATATATTATGTACTTCGACTCGTCAGAGGTAAATATAATGATAATGACGATGAAGAACTAGTAGATGTCAACTAACAATTTTCAACACAACACTGCAGAAGCAATTACAAAATGACGATTATTTTTTGTATCGAAAAACCCAAGTTCAAATTACGCATATACATAAGTGTAAAATTGATGTTATTTATAATATTTATATATTCAACAAATATTATTTGTAACGTTGTTATGTCGATGACCTGTTTGCGGTCAATTGAAAAATGTTCGCAGGTACATACATACACTTTATTATCATTATCGTTTTGCAAATATATACAGGTGTTAACGTAAATATCAATTCCATATGTGTTGTGCGCAATTATACTTGGTATTTCAAAACGAACTTTATAAAAAACACAGTAAATTTTCACTTTTTACTTCCTTACGTAATTACCTCTAAGATAGAACGCCAGTTTAGATGGTACAACACATCATTAGGTAAAGCCAAGAACAGGACTCAGAAACGTGGAAAGGACCCAGATCAGATGGTTTGACGACATCAAAAAAGTGGCGGGTCTAGAATAGTTGAGAGTGGCACTTGAGAGAAACCTGTGGAAGTCCAATCGGGAGGCTTTAATCCAATACCGGACTGTAGACGTGAATGGATAAGGTAAGGATAAAAAAGTTAAAAACCACCAGACAGCATCGTTAACCAGGTGATGTCGGTAGATCTACTTCGACAGTCGTCTATCTATAGGAACACTGAAGAAATTATTGATGAAGGAATGTTGAAGGATCCTGAATAGATACTATCTTGAAAATATTGAAACGAAAGGAATTTTGCAGTCTCCTACCTAGTGTTGCCAGGTCCGGTTTACAAAATTTCGGGACAGAGGGTAAAAAAAATCGGGATATTGATTATCAATTCGGAACTACTAAAAAAAGTAAAAGTTTTAAAAAACACCATTATTGGGGGAGGGGGGGGGGGGTTGGGTGCAAATCAATATTTAGGAAATAATAATCAACAAAAAACTTATTATTTTGCTTAACTATAAAATAATAAGTTATTATATTATATTATTATAAGTTATTATATTGTTTTTAGAAGTGCTTTATTTTTAATTGCGTACCTACTTATAAAATTCACTACATGACATTTTGAAGTTTTTATTTGTATCTCTGCTTTTACATGCTCGAGAGTTGCTTGAGAAAAAATTCTTTCTATTGCAGCATTTGAAACCGGTATTGATGCCATGAAAGCAAATATTTTTCGCTGATTGGGAATATCTTGATTTTCAAATAAATTATGCCATTTTTGTACGGGTGTAAAGTCCTTGTTTTTCACAACTTCCTTCACAACTTCCTTCACCATTTCCTTGATGTTAGAAATTTCTTCATAAACTGCGTCCATTACCGTGAGAACACGGAATTTATATATTTTGTGGCCGGAGTCTGAATTACCCAAAATCGGGACATTTGGCGTCCCGATCATGTGTAAATCGGGACGTATCCACGGACCCCTGGAAATCGGGACGTCCCGCGCAAATCGGGACACCAGGCAACGCTACTCCTACCCCACTCCATTGCGAATGTAATTGAGTTTGTAGCTCTGTTCATCCCCGGAGCGAGTGCTCGTCGGATGATACAAGGAACTACTTTCAACCAACAAATTAGAAGCTTGGATCAAATACCGACATGTCTTGACGGGTCCCCCGCCAATCATAGGATGGTAGAGCTAAAGCTAAGAATCAGATGTGGTGAACGCTCATTTTTATATCGCCAACACAAATACTGATAGGTAGTGGAAAAGCCCCCTTCAGCGGCCTGTCGCTTAAACGGTTGTCTTGAGGATAACATTAACAGTATTTCGCAGTCTCCTACCCCACTCCACAGGGAAACAAGAACTACCATCAAGAATATTTCATACCACTAGCACCACCATGTCCAACCACCATGATTGACAGGCCTTCACGTCTTGAGGATAGTGACGCCTTGGACCGAGGAAGATACGGTTTGAGAACAAGAAGAGCTAGCTCTAACATCCATTTTTGGCGATAAGTTGAGACAAAGAAGAGACGATACTATGTCAATGAAATATATATATCTAAAAATAATTGCAAGTTAATCACCATAAGGTTTTTCCTAATTTGATAGTAGTTCACGACGTAGGAATGATTAAAAAAAATTAATAACCAATAAATCTACATATATATCTGAACACATAAATGATTGAAAATTATGCATTTTTCTCAACACTCATCTTTCATCAATGACGCAAGGTTGCTATTCTATGTTTATTCTAGAGATGCTCAGAAGAACTTGCATCCCTGGTCCCTCTTCCACCCATTCACAATAGAGTCACTCATTTTACTCAATATCAACATCCGTTCACATTAAACCTTCACACGAACAAACTATTCAAACCAATGCTTATGCTTATAACCAGTTATGCTTTCCAAACTATTTTATTAAACACAGCAGCGAGGCTGTGGAACGATCCTCGGAATTCTGTGTTTCCACCTTCTTACAACCCGGATTTCTTTAAAATACTAATTTATATTTTCCTGTGCAGATTGCTAACCTTCCCCAACGCTACGTAGTGCACTTTTTCGGAAGTATATGAATTGTACACTCATGACTGATAATCTCTAAATCGATCTTTATGAATACTTTTTATTTTTATAATATAAAATATAATTTCAAACTAAATTAACCTGGTACCTTTCGCTCAGGAGTCATATATCTTACCAACTGAGCCACGGAGACGGACATTAAATATAACAAGATCTTCTAAGTCTACTCCAACTTCTGTATTATATTGAAATCTTAACGATTAATATCTCACATCTTCAGAACATGAAAACGAAAGTAACATTTTAATTACGCAATTTTTTTTGCGATAACCAAGTCTGTGCAGTATAGGAGGTATTGACCGACTGACTTATATTATATTCCATAGCATGCATAAAACTTATACGAATCTTAAGCGCGAATGACAGCTGTGCATAATGGTCAGAGAAGTGAATAATGGCAGAGATTAAAGATTAAATGAAAAAATAATAAAACACTGTATAAGATTATTGTATTGCATCATTTGCCGAAGAAGATTTACAGGTTTCTTCAGTTGAAAAGTTGCTTTGAATGTAGAATCAGGAAGCATCCGATCCAAGCTATTCCACTAAAGCATGAACTCATAATACATGGAGAATACGATATCTCTTGAATATTTAAAATCAGAAAGCTAGTTTCATTATCACTGTGTTCATTATTTAGTAGCAAACATATCAAATGCACGTGTCCGGACAATTGACCGTAGACGATTGACCGAATGGACATTTGACCGCGAGGACAATTGACCGCGGGGACAATTAACCGTATGGATAGTTGACCGCGGGGACAATTCACCGTATAAATAGTTGACCGCGGCGACAATTTACCGTATGGATAGTTGACCGCGGCGACACTTCACCGCACGGACAATTGACCGTGGGGATAGTTGACCGTACGGATTATTGACCGTGAGATCAAGTGATAGTATGGACAATTCACCGTGAGGAAACTATTTTTAGTATCAGAAATAACTTCCTTTCCTTTATTCGTATGTTTAAAAAATTGCGTGATAAAAATTGTTCGTTTAATGCGAAGAATCGATAGCCTTCCTATTTGGATTTCAAAACACTACGAGAAATCCAAGATTAAAACGTGATTTTACAAAATAAGCGATAATTATTAAGTTCAAATTTGCTACTTTTTGAGATTTAAGAAAACGTCTTTTTTTAAACTTCTTGTACTTTTTTTTTACTTTTCAAGACAGACATCGATATATACCTACTAATTAGAAGACATAGACTTCGAAATAATAAAAACATTTTTTTTGTTTTCTTTTGGAAACATGAGAAACCAATATGGCGGCCGTGATTTAAATGTGGTTTTTAAATCACTAAATATAAGTACTCATTCGTTTCTTTGCAAATTTGTATATCTTAGGGTCATATTATGAGAGTTATGTAAGAAAAAAGAACCGAACTGCGAGAATACTGCTTCTTATATTAATAGAGCTTGTACTGGGTACAATAGAAATAATTGTTTGATCGATCCGGAATTGTATATGTATGCTTCAAGTTTTATATGTATTAAAAAAAAAGTGAATTTGTCGGATATTTAATCAGTGTTGTGTTTTGTTGTGCACATCTTTAACTTTTTAATTGTGCCCCTTTAACTTTATTTTAATTTATTATTATTCATACATTGAGAAACATGAGGTTAATCATAATATGAGTTTCTAGTGGTCGATGCTTCCCCCCCACTCCCCTCCCTACTTCTCTCCTTTCACATCCTGTTTTCAACAAATAAATGTGTATGTAATTAATATATTTTAGAATACTATAATTGGCAACATAAAAATTATCTATGTATATTTGTATAAATATTTATTGTATTGCTGTTGTATTCTATAAAATAAAATAAATTAAAAAAAACTTCATGTTTTTCTTACATTTTTCTCAAATAAATCCCGGAATACGAACCTTTTACTCGTTTAGACTCCATTAGATTAAGGTTGCCTTTGGGCAATAAGTCCGCCACGTTGTTTTATCACAATAAATGTTTTTAATTATTATTATTATTATTATAAGATTTTGAAAGATATCTTATCATCACTTCAATAAAATGGCTTTGAAGAATTATCAAGTTTTCATAGTAAAATATTTAATTAAAAAAACTCATTTCATGAAAATGCTTTAAATTTTCCCTACAACATTTGTATACTTTGTGGAGTGACTTGGGGTGGGGAGTGAAGCATTGACCACAAACCACTCGTTTGAAAGATGTCTGCAGCCTTACTCTCTGTAATCCAAATCCTATCCTAATGTGAAAAAGTTTGAATGTACGCAGGCGACAGGTAGGTAGGTTCTAAACGAAAATTTTAAATTGGAATTGGATTGGAGTGTACAGTATAAGGCTACAAGTTAATATTGTTTTCATTATATTTTTGTTGTTAAAAAAAACTTCAATATTGAATCTATTCAATTTACTCGAGTTCTTTAATCCAGCGCACTTACCGCTCCACCACAGAAGTATTTATTGTTTAACTTTTGTTTTATTTATTTATTTATCTTTCAGTACATAATACAAACAAATATATTGCACACTAGCGGGTTAAAAGCCATTAGGCAATGTCTTCCAACCTACCAGATTACAAAGTATGACTGAAAATTGTGTACGTATAACAACAAAATAATAAAAGCAAAAAAAAACAAGAAATAAATATAAAACACTTCAAATTCAAAGTGAGAAAAAAGTAGAATAATAATAATAACACCTCACATAGCAACGAGGAAAAGAGGTTGGGTACGGAATGATAAAGAAAGAATATTCAAAAACTATTTGACAGATTTTGTTTAAATAATTGTATGGATTGAGATTACGTTACATCATCATTATGTTTTCGTTGCATTAAATTGAGATTACGTTACATCATCATTATGTTTTCGTTGCATTAAATTGAGATTACGTTACATCATCATTATGTTTTCGTTGCATTAAATTGAGATTACGTTACATCATCATTATGTTTTCGTTGCATTAAATTGAGATTACGTTACATCATCATTATGTTTTCGTTGCATTAAATTGAGATTACGTTACATCATCATTATGTTTTCGTTGCATTAAATTGAGATTACGTTACATCATCATTATGTTTTCGTTGCATTAAATTGAGATTACGTTACATCATCATTATGTTTTTGTTGCATTAAATTTTAATTCCATTATATTTTTACTTAAAAATCAAAAATAGATATAATAGGTTTCAAATATTCGTTTAAATAATGGTTTAAATGCCGTTTGATAACACAATTTACACTGAGAAGCTACCCACTGCCGTTCCTAACCTTAAAAATATTGTTATTTACATAATATCTTCGGTATTTTAGTTCAATTGTACCGAATTTTATGACAATAAATACCCTTATGTTCACTTTGCTGTACGAATAAAATATATATGTTGAAGATATGACAATTATTGACATATCTGTCGTGCAACAACTAGACATTGTTTTTTTTACATTTCAAACTAGTTTGTGTATAAACAAGCAATAGGTTACATTATTGCATAGTATAGGTACATATTATATTATATTGGTGATGCAAGAGATACTCAGACATCACAGTAAAATAATATGTAGGTAGGTACATTCAATGGTTAATTATTATCTGTAGTACTTAGGTACATATTAAATTGGCCGAACGGTTAAATGTACATCAATCAACTCATCATATTTTTATTGTCCTACAAATATAATAAAAATAAAATACCTAATTCATTCCGTTGATAATGATATTATATCGAGCCGTTCTTAACTAATTATTCGCGTTTGCGATAAACCCGAACTTATTCGCGAATTATGCACTTTTACGTGAATTTACGTGAATTTTCACGTTTTAGAAAAATATCACAGAAATTTGGCTCTTCAAAGACATTCCGTAAAATATACACAGCAATTATCCACCGAAAAGTCAGAGATAAAAAAATATTTTTGTAACTCAAATCTGCACAGCAATAGCATTTAATATAGCATTAATTAAATTTAAATAAGACATCACGACTTATCTAGAGGGTTCCATGAGCTTCTTCTTTTTTTGCTATGCATTTTTTGTCGATTACTTAGCGTTCTGTGAAGGGCCCGTTTACGGCGTTTACAGTCCACATATGCAGAGCGAGTGGTGGTGAGGGTAGCGATAGACAACATGAATATAACATTTTGTTGACATAGTAAATAAAGCTATTTCGTAAAGCTATATGCCTTCGATAATGTCCATTCATAAAGATTCATTGGCTTTTATTATCTGGATTTGTATAAGGCAATTTGTAAATAATTATTAGACATAGTATGTACCTGTTAATAATAAATAAATAAATAAATAAAATAAATAAATAAACAAATAAATAATTAAATAAATAAATAAATAAATAAATAAATAAATAAATAAATAAATTAATAAATAAATATTTTAATAAATAAATAAATAAATTAATTAATTAATTAATTAATAAATTAGTAAATAAATAAATAAATGAATAAATAAATAAATAAATAAATAAGTACATAAATAAATAAATATATAAATTAAATAATTAATTAAAAAAATAAACATCAATTTATTTATCTAGTGATTCATCCCAATATAAATAAATTAATAAATAAATTACTACTTACTTACTTCCGATGGCCATACAACTCTTGCAAAGTTTTAGCCTCCATGATGTTGCTTCGCCACTTCTTTCAATTAATTAATAAAATTAATTTATTCGTTTATTAATTGAGTGATTAATTGTTAAATAAATAAAATAATTAATAAATAAATAAAATAATTAATAAATAAATAAAATAATTAATTAATAAATAAAATAATCAATAAATCAATAATATGAATGATAAATGGATCAATCATATCAATAAAAAAGTACCTAATTATTTTATTATTACGACTATCGCATAAATAATAAATTGTTCTTCCAAAGTTTGCATCGTTATTTTTTATAATTTTTATAACATACCTATAATTTTATAAAATTTCTTAGAGTTATGGCTGATACCAAAAATTCGGCTTCAGTCAAAATCTTACCTTTAGTCGGACAGTAATCGCTATACATAGATAGATATCTTCCAACAATATCAGCCTGTAGACTCTGTAGTCTTTATATTGACTGGTTCTGGTATCAAGGTTAACGAAATAACAACATACTTTCAAAATGAAATCAGGATCAGATTCCCAAGGATATCGTGGTTATGTCGTATTGTTCGTGTTGTAAAATATTTGCAATTAACGTAATAAGTGATGAAGTGCTTGGTGCAATTCAATCCTAGGATGACCATGAATAACAAGAATAGCATGTAGGTACAACCTAATTAATCTTTTTTTTTTAAATAAAAATGAATATGTCCTTGTTAAACAAGTACATATACATCTTCCTACTTTCCCTAAAATAAACATAAATGCTTGTGCTATAGGCGAACGAAATCAGTCGAGGCAGGATTCTAACTCGCAACCACTGGATTACTAATCCAATGCGCTTACCGCTCTGCCACCGACCCATCTTATCTTGTTTACATAGTATAAATATTATTAAAGCATATCTATATTTCCTGGAGAAGCATTAATGATTTCAGTTTTTAAGCAAAATATACATAAATTTACCATTTAAACGGTCTGGTTACTTGATAATTAAAAATAAAATTACTCATGGTTATAGTTTACGGGCAAACAACTTGAGAAATTGCTTGGGCGGCGCAAAGAGTAAATTTGTTTTTTTTGTTGGTTGTTAAATGTGCACACCGCCACCCTGCATGTCGAAAATTCTCCCACTAGTAATAGCTAGGTACCTACAAATAGAAATGTCAACTGGTGCGCACGCTACGGTTGAGTATGTACATTGTACATAATTCTGGTACATTTTGTATTTAATCGTGAAACTATAGCAGGACTAGAAGTCGGTCATTTCTTTATTAACGTGCTTACATGTTTCTCCCACGGGAAGAACCTAATATTGAGAAAGATTATGAATGAAAATTAACTAACCATTTGGTAGAACCTTTGGAAGGTATGTCCAGTGGGAAAAATAATCATTTGTTTCTGGCGTGAAAATTCGACGTTCGAGATGTTCCAGACTCTGAAACTTTTCTATCAAAAGATAAATTTTGTATATTTTCTTCGTCCCAAAGTCCTACTTTTGTGATTAATTTTATGCCAAAATTATGAGAAGAATTCTACCGAATTTGATATTCCAAGTTCTTGGCCACTTTTCTCTTACGTTTCGTGTAAGAGGTTAATTCATATAGTGTTCTGAAAAATAAATAATTAAGCTCCACCCACAAATATGCGCAGCAATATCAGTAAACACAAATTCATCCCTGCAATCAATCTGACTACTTCTCAACATCGTTATTTTTATTCTGTTTATGAAATTCTTCTACATTCACGTGATTGTCAATATGTATTACTAAGTAATCCTAATATATCTGTACATTTTGTACCTTTAATGTAAACCACTTAGTCTAGTTTTCTCCTCACTAATTTGGTTTCTTTGGAAATCCATAAAATGAGTTTGGTAAAAGAAATATCCGGTCAGTTCTTAGAAAAATTAAACGGAAAGGCAGCCGAACTAAGAAAAGGACCAGAAAACAGTCAAATCAATACAGATTATTTAATAAATACTTAAATACGTACGTGGGAGTAAGTAGATATCGTGACAACAACTACTTTATAATTATGGCTCTCCCTTTCTTGTTCCTAGGTAGTTTTTTTATAAATAAATTACATTTTAAAGAAGGGATTCATATGTGTAAATGACAAATTTTATTTATATTTTTACTTTTATTGATTGGACGGGAACATAATTTTCAAATTTCGAAAATGATCAAATAATGAATACAACAAGGTATTTAAAAATATATAAATACATCGAAATATGATCTGTATCGTTTTCCTATTTACAGAGAGATGTGATTTCCAATTGATGTACCCCGCACAAAGGTCCTCTAGGCCTCCCTATCTTCAGCAAGGTGTGTTGTGTCGCAAGGAGTTGGCAACATCTTTTTCTTTGAATGCTCTTCAACATTACTGACCTCTCAAGGCTTTCACAAAAGATTATTTAGTTGTTTCTTCAACGACTGTTAATAGAACTCCATTTTGATCTAAATGACATTGTCGTAAGAAACTACGAATTATTATTATCAATATATATTTTTTCAATATACTTATTTCATTAGGATAAAAAAGGTAGGAAGATCATTCTATCCAATATGTTTTCATATAGCATAAAAATCGAGTGCTATATTTTTAAACATCTCCATGATATTTTTACTGACAAATAATTTCCTGCCTCAGCTAAACATTCTTTAGCTTTTGAGATGTATCCTTTATTAAGCTTAGTTTTTCTATTACATAACCTGCAAGATTCTCTGGATATTTCTTGATGGTGTGATCCGAAAAAATATTCTGTTTTTTTTATTTAACTTAGGTATCAAGCCGTATCTTTGACGAGGTGAAAATGAGAAAATTGATTGCCACACAATCCTATTGAGGTGTGTATTCAACGCCTCATTTACGTCCATACATTCCATTTGAGCATCTGAATATCTCACTCTATCGTGCAATTTCTTTATGGTAAACCTTCCTTCTTAATTAATTTTCCAATATACGATTGTTTCAAGGGAATTTATTTCTCTTAATTCTCTTAATTAATTTTAACTTATTGTATTTTTTAAAGTTTTATGTTTCACCATTTTCAATGTGTTAGCTATAGGACTAATTTTAAATTATTTTTTGCAAACTGAAAGCGCCCTTGAGGTGACCACGGTTGTCACTAAACGGCGCTTTATAAATTGTCCTTATTATTATTATTAATATATCGACAAAATATGAAGCCACGATACGCGAGATTTGTATGGCCAGGTCTATATTTTTATGGTTTTTTAACTTTGAGTAATAATAATTATTTTTTATAGGGCCGTTTATTGATTCAGGATCATTTCAAGGGCGCTGATTTATTGGTATTATGTTGCTCTGCGAAACAAAGCTGTTTTCAGTCTATGGACACTAGCACTAATAATAACACTTTTTACTGAAAAGTTATCGGAGCTCAAAACACCACGCGTCCGACAACTATGACAGCGCCATTACTGACTTATTTGAAGTAAAAAAACACCAATTTGAAAAAAACATCGTTTTGCACAATTTGTATGGCAGTATACAATATCTACGAGGACTCAATAATTTGATACTTAATCTCTAAGCATATGTACATATGTACATACTATCAAGTTGTTTTCGTTTTCTGGGTAGGAAGAAAGGACTGACATCTCCATACGATCATACCTTGAGATGCATACATATATACATGTTTTGTATAGAAAAAAAAATCTTAAAATATTCAATAATTTGTTTGGTACGTATGTATTCAACAGTCGGATCTTATGTGTTACATGCAACTAGTATTAAATGGTTGAGAGAGTTAATTTTGAATCATTTGAATTCAAGCTACAAATCTACATTTTCACCAGTTAAAGAATCACACACTTTCTTAAAATAAGAATTTCCCTTTGTTATATTGAAAATAACAAATCGGAATTCTGGTTTTGAATCAATATTATTTCCTTAGTGTGATAATATACATAATAATTTTCACGTGGTGGTTTGGTGTTGCAATTAGGAGGATATTTAGGCCATTTGCACAGCGGGATATACATCGCCATTAAAATCGTTTAATTAAATATATAATGACAATTTTAATAGCTGATTATTATCAACATTTACACGACGACTGATGATTATGTTATTATTTATTGCTTTTAATCGAATCGATAATTTGGAAATACCTGTATTGCCATTTTGTTCCCAGACACTCACAATATTATGCAAACTATGAAAACATATATTTTTTGTTTTATATGAAAATTAATATTATGATAAAGAAATTTGTGAATCTAATGACACGTTGCATGGTTTTGGCGACCAGATTCTGAACCAGAAAATTCGGGTGCCATCCCCCGTTCAGCGTTTTGTATGTCTGGATTAACATTATTTATTTAAAATTAATGCCCTGTCGACAGCAAGTCTCCTCCAATTTGTCTGTCCGATCGCTCTTATATCTCCCTCGATGTCGTCCAGCCATCTCATCCTAGGTCTCCCTCTGCTTCTTCTTCCTTCAGGACAGGTGTCCAATACTTTCTTTATTGTGCACTGGCGGGCTTATTTCCACTAGGCAAATTTATTCCAACCAATCATAATTATTAGTCTCCTGGGTGGCAAGTCTGGTCAAACGGTGAAATCAAAACCGAACAAAACAAAAGAGTGGTGGCCGAGAAGTTAGTGCGCTGGATAAGTAATCCAGTGGTCGCGAGTTCGAATTCTGCCACGACTGATTTCGTTCACCTATAGCACAAGCATTTATGCTTAGTTAGGGAATGTATGAGGATGTTTATATATAATTATGTTATGGACTTCTATATAATTAAATTCATGATATGGGTTATCATGAGGGTTTTGGTTCTATTGCTTTACCGGACTTGCCCCCCCTGAATGAAAAAAAATACAGTTGAGTGTGCTGTTGATTAATGGAAGACATTCAGGTTGGTTGGAAGATATTGCCGTTTGGCAATAAACCCGCCAGTTTACAAAGTAAATGCACAAGAAATTACAAAAATATAGTAAATAAGTAATATTCGACCTAAAATCCATTGTTTGTTTGAGAATATTTTTTGTAAAATTCCTATATTGCGTATAAAATTAATAAATGTTAATCAATTTGCATATGAATCTTGGTCTTTAGTTTGTTCATACCACTGTTTTCATATTGACTTGTATTGACACAAATAATATGGGATTATAAATAATCTTACTTAATCCATCTTTAGAATATGTCTTTGGTCAAAAGATTCTACATTAATAATATCTCTCTACGATTATCAATAGATGAAGTGAATGATTTGTAATTCAGGGGGCATGTCTGGTCCAACCGGCGAAATTAAAACACTTACGATTATCCATATCATGGATATAATCATCATATGGAGTTCTATGATATTTAAAGATATTACAGAACTCCACATAATAATTATATCCATGATATGGGTAATTATAAGGGTTTTGACTTGCCCCCCTGAATTACAAATCTTCCATCAGTAGTCGATTAAATGTTGTATTTGGTTGATAGATGATCTGACGCCTATATTATACATTGACGATTGATCAATTGGCACAAAAAATATACTGTCGATTGACAGTCAAGTATATTTCATTATTATTTGTCGAGTGATCAGGGGGAGCCAGTCTGGTCCAACCGGCGAAATCAAAACCCTCGTGATTACCCATACCATGGATATAATTATTATATGGAGTTCTATGACATCTAATGATAATATAGAACTCCATAATATATTATATCCTTGATATGGGTAATCGTGAGGGTTTTGATTTCGTCGGTTGGACCAGACTTGCCCCCCTGATCGTCAATAGATTTCAATTTTTTTTTATTAATGATCAATTCCTTGCATCTTTCGAAAGCGGCGATCTAAAACTCATAGATTCGATTCCCGGTGGAGACATCGGAATCGTGGCTCAGTTGATTAGGTATCTGACTACTGATCCAAAGGTCCCGGGTTCGATTCCCGGTGGAGACACAGTTTTAAATTGTGTTTTCAGTCACGATCTGTGAGACGATTAATATCGTAAGTCTCCAGAATGTGGCAACTTGTTATTGGTTGCGTGTTGAATTAATGTTTGACATAGTACCTGTTAGATGCCCGAGAAATAATATAGAATAAAATAATATACCTATAGTAAAAAAGTTGACGTTGGGGAAACCAGAAATAGCACAAAAGAAGTAAAATACACCAATATGAAATAGAAAATTGTACTAATGCAATTTTCACACAATCATACAGAAAAATGTTAACAGATTTAAAAATAAATAAATAGGTAAGTAAATACCTTATCGCGGTGAATCAATTAATAATATGCAAGTGGTTTTGATAAATTTAATCAGGTATGTAATTCATTGTGATAAGGATTGTATTATTATTATTATTAGGTATTCAAAATAATAATAAAATTATATTAATAAGTATAGAGTGTGATTGTTAGGTTATCAATATTATAAATAAAAGAAGTGTCTGTAGGTACTTGTATAATAATATTTAGGTACCTATGGCCCGGTATTACGTATTACAGTCGGCCCTCAACTCATTGAGTTTGTTAAACTCAAGATTAATGTTAAGGGGAGATTGAATCCATTTCCGTATTACAGTGCAATATGACATGTCAGTTACTAAATCTTCAATTATAGAAATATTTTACTTTTTCTGTGGTTATTATCTGTCAAATTTTAAATAACCTCAAATAATATCAACTACAAAACGGGACGCTACCACTTGAAATACTATTGTTTTACTATCCAACATGGTAAATTTAATTTTTTTCACCAAAATAATGCTTTTAAATGCCCATGTTTGTTTCAATATGGCTGTCAGTTTATTTTGTTGTGTGGTGCCACCGTCGATACAACTAACGCCTCTAGTGATAGAAACTGAAACTACACTCGTTGCCTAACGCTTCTAGTGATAGAAACTGAAACTACACGCGTTGCCTAGCAAATGACAGTTGACTCACCGTTAAGTACTTAATCCGCCAGAAACGTTGAGTTAAATATTTGTCGTTTTAGTGACGTATTTGAGGGAAGATTAGGCCTAAACGGACACTGTAATACGCTATATTTTTGTGAAGCTTGAGTTTAGCTCTTAAACTCAGACTGTAATACCGGGCCTATGTTAATATCAGGTGTGATAGTGTATTACTATTTAGGTACATTTTACAAACATATAGGAACATATTATATGTCACAATTGATCTACTCAAAATATAGTTTCACATTTTTTATTTATTTCATTGAGAATATAACAGCTATAATAAATAAATGATGGACATTATATTATATGCAGTGAGGCACCGGCTTAGAAAAGCGCTTTCAATCATTTCTGTTATCATTGTTTTGTGTCGTGCTTCCTTTTATAATATAATGCACACACGCACATCTGGCGCTGGTTACCATACGTTGTGATAAAATGCCGTGATGGTATGAATCGACTTTAGATAATTATGGTCTTTTCACTAAAGACAATACTTAAATAAATTGCCCATATTACCAATAAACATTTACCTAAGTACAAAAGACAGACTTATTCAAAACGAATAAAAAGATTGACAAACAGGTATGAGCCCGCCAGAGTATAAATAATATGCATAGAATAATAATAGTATAGAATACTCTTTAGCCTGCAATAAACGCGACTGCTTTATGTTGACTAATTTGGTCAACATTTTGCTACGAGCATTCAGTAATCATTTGGCCGTCTGCGTGATACGTTCTCCAAATAGGGAATTTTTTAACTGCTTGCAAAATTATTTACGCAGTCATAACGAGTAGTACTATACGAACAATGTCTACCAGCAGTCATACATATATTGACACGAGCCGGCCAATAAAACGGCTTCACTTTTTCAGCGAGATATTGTATGTGAATGAGTATTCTATAGTTTTATTATTATTCTATGATTATATGTAAAGAAAGTTACAAATAAATGTATAACACAACACATACAAGTAAAAAGTATGACAATAATAACTGTAGGAATAGGAAAATGAAAGAAAGAATCATAGACATTAGGGGTAGGCAGAGAGTTTTAAATGCCATTATCTTTTATCATTAATGGCGGTATATAATATGAAATTACTTGACGCCGTTTTATGATAGAAAGATCATTCCTTGGACGTTCATTCATTGACCCTGCAAAACAAAACAAAACAAAACAGTCTTTAGTAATTTATGAAAAGCCCCATAAGCTCAAACGTACCATCATAGTAAGCCGCTTTACCTTCACTTTATTAGCTCCATCTAATTCCCTTCAATACATTATGATCCGGACGATTTCAATTAATTTAGAGGTCTTTCTGATATCTTTTTTGACACAGTTCTTGAAGGTAGTGTGAAGCTTACTAGTGCAAACCGTCAAGCGCACATTATACATGATGCATCATGTATAATACGAAGGAGTTACATGATGCATGTGTTATCTAACATATTTTATCAGCCCCATAGATAAGCCTCGTAACATTTGATATATCATATTATCTGAATAGCTCAAACTTGTCTAGTCAAATAAAAAAATAGAGTGACAGTGATTTGAGAAACCCTGAGTTGGTAGATAGCTTCAGTTGTTCTGGTATTTTTAATTCATCCACTGTATTTTTTCCATCAAATGATAATATGTGATTTATACACATACATATTGAAATACAAATTGATAATATTTAAATGATGAATGGAAATATTTGAATGAAATTCTCTGAATGGCCATAATTCATGGCCACTAAATAGCATGTTTGAATATATAATTAAGGCAATATGAAATCATAATATAAATATATACCTATGTACGAATTGCCAAAATTGCTCAATATTTCAAATACAGGATGACTCGTTGAATGATACAAAACACCATGACGAATGCACAGAGAACTGAAAGTTAATATTTATAATATATTTTATTATTTCTCCATGTATTCGATATTGAGATTCTTTCAAAAATAAATGTATGGAGCATATAACATACGGCTGCGACACAAAGCGCCATTCGAAATTATATAAAGGGATACAGCAGGATTTAAATATGTGGTCTTATAGAAAAAGGCTTGAGTTTTTCCAGAGAGACCACATCATGAATCTTCAGAAAGCCGATAATAGAGGGAATGATAGATAATCTGTCTACGCTGGCTCGGACACGCTTGTAGAATGGAGGATAGCCGGGTCCCGAAGAAAGTATTGGACACCTGTCCTAAAGGAAGAAGAAACAGAGGGAGACCTAGGATGAGATGGCTGGACGACATCGAAGGAGATATAAGAGCGATCGGACAGACAAATTAGAGGAGACTTGCTGCCGACAGGGCGGAATGGAAGCAGTTTCTTGAGGAGGCCAAGGCTCACACCGGGCTGTAGCGCCATTGCTGATGATGATGATGATAGATATTCTATAGGATCTGTGTGAAGATACTAAGGGCTGCAGCATCTACAAGGAGCTGAAAATGAATAGGACCAAATGAAAGATAAGATGCGCCGCTTTGCTGCAAAACAAAACCTCGCGAGAGAGAAACTAAATAGGAATTAATGACAGTTATAAGTTCTAAAATATTTGAACATACCTAAATGTGTCAGTTTTTGACAAACAATTATTATAAAGCATTGAAAAAAAAAAACAAAAGTAGTACCTATACTACAAAACTAAAGAAATTCACCCATTTTGTTTTACAAGATAATCACTAATGAGAATCGTTTACCTAGCAAGCCTTTCGTAATATTTTAGACTTCAAGATGTTTCTACGTTTTAGAAAACATGCTTCTTATTTGGTTCATGAAACTTTGTTAATAGTTTTTCGGGTTTCTTATCGGTAAAAGATTTTGAAGTTTTTTCTTTGGTTTAATCCAAATAATTGTATACTTCGATAATCGTGTCTTTAAGCTCATAATCGTGACGAGACCGTCTTTTAATAATTCTCTAATAGACAAGTATTATGGAAAATTTACTCGAGAAAAGGTGTGGACAACCTATGGTTCGAAAGAAAGCTTTTTATTATTTAATGAAATAATAAAAGATTAAAATCGAGTACCCACATGTCAAATAGGGTCAGAAGGCATTATTAAAACCGGGGTGCAACAAATGAAATCAATGCACTCATTTTTTTTTAGTTTGATTGCTTGCAGAATTGGTATTATTAAAGACCAATCATAAATAAGAATGTGAAATGCTTCATTTTTGTGCATAACGAGACCATAATAAATTAAGAAGTTTAAATATTATATTGTCAGTTTAAATAACATCGATTACTTAAATAAATCGCATATGATACTCGATGTCAAAGTAATATTACACAATTTAAGAAGATCTTGAAAAAAGTACAAGACTGACCTCATTAGTATTTTCACTTTTTTAACTCATGACTTGTAAATAATGCTTTCTTTTATTGTTGGTTTTATATAGAAATCATTGTGTTTAGGTTTTTTTATTCATTTTATTTTGTTTTTAATTATGTATTGTTTAATTATTTTTTAAATTTAAAGTTATCTTTTGTATACTTTTTATTTTTTTAAGTAGGCTTTCATACCTTAAATGTGAAAATAAAATAAAATAAAATTAGTTCTATAATAGAAACAGCAATTTGAACCAGGGATTAGTGTCGTTACGACTAAGCACAGAAGACCCTCTAAAAGATGGTTGAACGATATCTTCCAGTTGGCTTGAAGAACCTGGATACGAAGGGACAAGATATAGACGACTGAAAGAAAACAAAAGAAAGCAGGAAAGCTGGTGAAGAAGAAAGATACTTAGTATAGCCACGGAACTCTTACATGTTTGATTAATTATGAAATAATTGATCGTTTACTTTAATTGAACAATATCTGCTGGAAAAGTTGGATTAGACTAAAAATACTAATTGATATAAAAGTACATTCGAGTATACCATTGAGTTTAATAACTTTGATTTAAATTTTAGAACTATGTATGCATAATATATTTTATGTGCTTATATCAGTAACTGTTCTTATACATTTCTTTTTACTTTCCTTGATTACTTTTAATGAAATGTTTTGTACGACTGACATAGCGCTCTAGGATTAACCATGTTGCGTAAGTAATTTAATCTGTATATTTCATCCATCTCTTTGAGCCGTTTAATCATTTTTCTGTCCTTCCATCAAGGAAGTACAAATCACTTGGTCATTTTTAATAGCAATATTCAAATCGACATTGAATATAACAAGATCGTTATCTTATTTAGTGATGTCTGAAATAGGTATGTATTGTGATTCACAAATTGTTGAATTAAATTTGAATATCGGAGGTTCTTTCTTTTACATACATCTGAATCTTCCTTCTTTCTCCCGCTTGTTTTATCTCATGACAGTAAGTTTTTATCTCGTTAAAACTTAGATGACTTATCTGGGTACCTATATTTTCTACTATTCGATATTTTGCTTCCAAGTTATTGACTTTTTTATAATTGAATCAATTCGCAGGTATTTTATCCCATAATATTTAACAACGCGCCAAGTACCGTTTCTCATTTCCAGGTTTAAGGTACAGTAAATATACATATTTTCATCGGGAATTGATTCCAGGACCATTCGCTCTTTGAAAATTTACTAAATAAATTAAACGTAGGTACAAACGCACTAATTTTATTCTTCAGTACCTACAACGCCTTTTTAAGTAGTAATTTTGATTATTTTTGGCCTATTTGGAGCCCTCATTGCAAAGTATACTAATTGAAGCGAAATAATTAAAAATAAAGTTTGTGAAATATCTTAACTTTCCCAAAAGAATATAGGTACAATCACAGCAATGCTCAATACTCAGTCCCTAATTGAGCACAAAACACTACCGTTAGAAGAATTTTTGAAACCTCTAAAGTTACATTTTTTTAGCATAAATATTATGCTTAGTATTAGCGATGATTGCCTCTATTTTATTTAAAAAACTATGTTTAGCGAAATGATAAATTGGTTTTGTTCATTCCAATCGAATTCTCTTGAAGTATTGAAGTAAATAATGCTAGTATAAATCTTCAAAATGACTATTTTATAACGAAAATACAATATTGTGGGTATACATAGATCGACCATCCAACAATGACACGATACACAAGAAGGTTATAAGCATAAAGTAAAGGATCTTATAAATCCTTAATTGCATATTGAAATTAAATATTTAGGTTATAGATAATATCAAATCCGTAAAGTCACGGAAACCGGTATCCGAGGACGTAACATATTGTCTGGTCTAGACTCTATCTAGCCTCAATACACCTTCATAATATCATACATACCACCGCTTCACAAACTTTCTGTACTGTCGCTGCTATTTATTTTTCAATAACTCGGTTCTCCTTTCTCTTATCATAAGAAAATTCTTAATAAATAATACATAAGAGATTCTCGTCAAATGAAAATCATACCATTCGTTATAACTGATCACCGCTGACGTTACCACAAAATATTATGGTCTGTCTTCAAATTGTATTAGTCCTTAGATAAACCTTTTTATTGAGGAGCCCGAAGGAAAAAAAGCCACACTGTTGGATATAGAGAGAAGGAAATTGCACCTACCTGATGGCGATCTTCTTTCTTCGTGTATCACAACACTGTAAACTGCTTGAAATTATCACTTCAAAACACGGTTTGGGTATAATTGCGCACGGCGCGTAGTTTTGAGATAATCGACTCGAAATATGTATATATTACGAGCGCATTGAAACTATTGCATAAATGCTTGTGCTGTAGGTGAACGAAATCGGTCGAGATATGATTCGAACTCGCGACCACTGGATTACTAGCCCAGCACGCTAACCGTAAATTAATTAAATGAAGTAAATTTTAGACAGTGTTGCCAATTATCGAACACCTACCTACAATATAATCCAAAACTGGGAACCTATATAATTTTTCCTAATCATATTTTTATTCTAAAAATCTAATTTTATTTTATACTTTGTCTCATTTCTATCGACGACAATGAAGCATATTTTTGTAAATGAGAAATTGGAAATTCTGGCGCTGAATTTCGAACTTTTATATCGCTTTACTCAATTCTGAATTAATGTGAAGTGATTGTAGGTACGCCAGAAAATTGATGAAGGCGCACTAGCTTTGCATCATATGTTCCTACATACTTCACGCTTCTGAGCTAGGAGATGTTGACTACCTGAAAAACAGCAACCTCAACCTCTGACAGTCAGTAGGTACTGTGCTAATCATAATAATTTAACCCTTGAACAGCAGTAGGTAATGTGCAAATAATTTTATAATTTGTACCAAAATATGTGATGTAATGACCAAACGACCAATAAAATAAATTCTTTGGCTGTGTTTCTCGAACAAAGATTAAAGTAAAAGTAGGTTTATTAAAAATACTTTGATTTCATAAAATTGTTCAATATTTTTGGTTGTTTCATTGAAAGTTTATGCCGTATTCAAACGAATCAATTTTGAACAATTTTATAATTTGTACCTAAAGATGTGATGTAATGACAAAACGTCCAATAAAATAAATTCTTTGGCTGTGATTCTCGAACAAAGATTAAAATAAAAGTATTCAATATTTTTGGTTGTTTCAATTAAATTTTATGTCGTATTCAAACAAATCAATTTTGAACAATTTTATGATATCGAAGTATTTCAACTATACTATTACCGATACTTTTGATGAAACAACCCAGCCTTAGTGCTATTAACTCAGTTTTGGTTTTTAGTAAAACGTACAAGATTGTAATGTATAATGTAACAGTACTTTTATCCATCAGCTCTGTAGGTAGGTATTTGAACGTTCAAATTATACCTTTCCATATGTCACTACAGTTTTCAATGTATTGATTGTGACTTTCAATGTATTGATTCGCAGTATTTCATAATTATGGGAAAATTGTTAATAAGGTACCATTAAAAAAATAAATTGGTATTACATATGACAATTTTTTGGCTTATAAAGCCATATTCAACTGGTAGTCAGTAAATTAAAACTATTAGTATAAATTATTTCTGTTCATATTCACCCATATATTTCCTTATGTTTTGAAACATACATTTTGAGTATCAATGATTACCACAACCGTAAATGAAATAAGATAATTTTCTTATTATGTCAATGTTGATAATACATTTTTATAATATTACATAATCTATTCGGCATTCACTTTATGTAAGTTTCAATATAAAGTAACGAGAGATTGGGTCCCTACGTTTTATTTTCACTTTTTAACTAACGAATACTTTCAAATTATTACGTAATTCTATAGAGCTCTCTAATAACTATTAAGAACAAACAATAAGGTCATATTGTCTCATAAGCTCACTTTTTAATATTGATTTAAGTCTTGATTTGGGTTGCCATAATAGTCCATCCCCGACCGGAACGTTTGGAAATCAGACGGTGATATTTTTTATTTTTTTTTATTTTATTTACATAAACATAAAATAAATATTGAAAATACACAATCGTAAGATATAAAAAAGATACACTTAAAAAAATCATATTCCCTTTTACTAGAGTGCAAGCACTCGTGCGTATAGGAAACATTCAAAAACAAATTAAACAAATATTTATATCTACTATTATTGCTATTTTATATGAAGTTAATATAATTTACAAATCTTTCTATACTTACTATTTTATATGAAGTTTATATAATTTACAAAAGTCTTTTTTATTTTCCTTTTGAAATTAGTCAATTTAGTGTAAATTCACCCAGTGTAAATTCAGTGTACGTGTTGTGCAAAACTTGTATGTGTTAACGAGGTGCTATATGATTTTTTTCTATTACTCTTTACACGTACAGATGTGTGGCGTAACAAATATTTTTAAAAGACTGGATTTGAAATTCTGAAATACTTGCAAAGATGGGTTGTCAGGTGTTTTTTTATTATTATTTTTACTATCCATCTTCGTGGAATTTCTAGTTATGATACGTTAATAAAACTCTCGCAGTTTTTTTTAATCATCTTAAATTATCTTAATTTGCAATCTTGTGAAAATAAAATAAAAATTATTCTCTTGATTCTCTCAAAACAAAGTATTTTATTCGCAGATTTTACAAGAAAAGGCTACAATTCAAAACTACGGGGTCTCCATGTTCTTCGATTCCTCAGCATTTGTACCACATGATGATGGTGATCTTGTGGGGCTGCACCACATTATGCGGTGGTCTACTGCTCTCTACAGTCGCAATTTTTTGGCCGGGTTATCCAGCACTGAGCGATGATGCAAGTATGGTCATTTGAATCAACCTGTCAGAACAATACAACTGTATACCAAATGATATATAAAAATAATAAATACATTACTAGTCTTAAAATTCAGTAAACTAAAAGTAAGGCATAGACCTCACTTAATTCTTACCGCACTTTAGTTGCACGCAAGATGTTGTAGTGTTCGGACGTATCGTCGTAGTCAAAATGCCATCTTGTATGATGAAAACATGTAAAAATTACACTAGAACTGTGAAGGAACGACCAGATATATCATTTTATGCTGCATATTTATTCGATAACTATTATATTTATATGGAATTTTGAAAGTTATTTTTATTATATGTAAGTAAACGGGAGTGTAGTCAATTCACATTCGCTTGTAGGTAAATATAGATTTTCTGTTGTTGTATTCGCTTTTCCACACAGCTTTAACTTACTGTAAGTTCATCTCTTTCACAGTCATTATAATTAGGTATAATGTGATTGCACTGGAGTAAAAGAGAAAATATGTCTGCAATGTGTGTCTATTTTTGTATGATATCTTTCTTGGTGACATTGTAAGAATTCGTTAAAATGCTCCATTTTTGAAGAGCGTTTTATTCACATATAACTTGTCTATATATAAAATGTCATTGTTTGTACCTATATATAGCGGAACACTTCCTACGCGTCAATTTTTGCTTGAGAATCTTTTCTGTTTGCTCAACAAATTCCTGATTTGTTCAACGATGAATGTAGTCAATCAAAGAATGAGTAAGGAACATGGTGAATGAATAATGATCGAAGTCAACCAATTTGACATGAAATATTTATTACTGATGGTGGCCCCACACCAAATCAATATCAATCATTAATGTAATAAACAAAAAAGATGGATGATGATTATTGAAAACGAGTAAAAGTCTCGTGCCGCTCACACTATTTTATTTTTCCACACAATTTACGAAATAAAAATAA
The DNA here is from genome assembly GCA_963576475.1 of Molanna angustata. Classification (NCBI taxonomy): domain Eukaryota; kingdom Metazoa; phylum Arthropoda; class Insecta; order Trichoptera; family Molannidae; genus Molanna; species Molanna angustata. The sequence continues at coordinate 20,137,454 of OY754973.1, forward strand.
ATTGAATATTGATTTTTGACATTAAGAAACAAGTTGCAGCATTTTGAACGCTGACCAAAAAAAAGGTTATTATTCAACTGAAATAATAATATTGAAAAGGTCATGATTATACATTATTCAATATCGACTGCCTTCTGTTTAAACGGCTTTGATCAATAATATATGGCAATATCTTCAACCGACAGATAATTGAAAAAAAAAACAATTTATTTGATTATATTCTTAGTTTCAAATTGATTAACTACATCTACTTAAATTATTTATTTTTAAGGCTTTGCATAAAATACATGTAAGGCAGAACTCTGAAAGAACAAAGGTTTGAAGATCCCGGAGAACTATTAAAAAAGAAAGGTGATTGTAAGGAAACACTAACTAATTTCGATATTTTAAAAGACTCAAGACTAGAAACAGCTTTCTCAGGAATACAATCGCACTAACGTCAACCAGCGAAAAGAGAATAGTAGAGCTGTGGAAAGAACGTTTAGGAAGTAAAAACTTCCAATAACTAACAGAGGTAGTTCCAACGGGTCACCGACTACCACATACAACCTGAAAATTCCTAAACAGACTAAGAACGGGTGTAGGAACCTTCCGAGGTAAATCACGACAGATGGGGAATACTAGAGGCTGACCAGGACATAGCATACGAGTGTGGGGAGACGCACTACATGTCACACCCGCTGAAATGCCCGCTTATGGAGGGAGGGTCATCTGAGGAAGATCTATGGCGAGCAATTGGAGGGACACAATATAGGTAAATGATCTTGGACACTTAAATTAAGTAACTAAAAAAACATATAGAAACTAAGTATGATTCGTATATTACCAATAGATTACAATCTGTAGTAATTGAAGGCTTTAAATCAAACTTCACATTAGCCCCCTCAGGAGTTCCGCAGGGCTCTATATTGGGACCGTTACTATTTAATGCTTACATTTATGATATTTACAAATGTTTCAAACATTCCCAATTTATAGCCTACGCGGATGACATGAAAATTTATAAATCCATACGTTCACTTACCGAATGTCACGAACTTCAAGACGACCTAAATAGACTCCTTGCATATTGTCTTGTAAATAGATTGCAATTGAACACCTCAAAATGTTTTAAAATTACATTTACACGAAATAGACAGAAAATCTACTATAACTACACAATCGATGATAACATACTTACAACTGTTGACAAAATTAAAGATTTAGGAGTTATCTTCGATTCGAAGCTCACATTTAACGCACATATAGACGCAATAATTGACAAAGCTTTTAAAATGCTCGGATTCATAGCACGCTTATCGAAACCTTTTTACAATACTCAAACTCTTCTTGTTTTGTATACAACCTACATAAGACCGATTCTGGAACATTGCACCCCGATCTGGTCTCCTTTTTATAACATACATATAAATAGAATAGAAAGAGTACAAAAAAAGTACCTTAAAACCGTCAACTACAAATCACACCTTCATTTTCCTAACTACACAGAATCCAGGAAATTTCACGGCCTTGAATCACTCGAGAACCGAAGAACTCATAACGACCTATCACTTCTTCACAAAATAGTTAATAATTTTTTTGATGCTCCCCAAATAATAAGTAATATACTGTTTCATGTGCCAGGTAGAACAAGCAGACACTCAAATCTATTTCATATTCCACACTGTAGCACTAATCACAGAATGAATTCATGCTTTCCACGCATTTGTAAGCAGTATAACACAAGTTTTTACGACATTGATGTACTCAACAGCACATATCCGCAATATCGCAGGAGTATATCCGCAAAAACGCAGTGATACGAGACATGGAATACCAATCCTCTTTATTCCCTCCCCACTCCCCGCAATTCCTAAATATCCCCATTATCTATATCCCTAATTTTGAATTACTTATCTTGTTTATATTCTTTGTTATTATAATTTTTTTTTTTTTTGTTTTAAGCTGTATACTTTAATTTTAATTAAGTTTTTAACTCACTCCACTGTATATATATGTTTTTTAAGCTAACTTGTCCTTTTTTTATATTACGCATGTTGTTTAATTAAGTTTTTAACTCACTCCACTGTATATGTTTTTTTAAACTAACTTGTCCTTTTTTTATATTACGCATGTTGTTTAATTAAGTTTTTAACTCACTTCACTGTATATGTTTTTTTAAGCTAACTTGTCCTTTTTTTATATAACGCATGTTGTTTAATTAAGTTTTTAACTCACTCCACTGTATATGTTTTTTTTTTAAGCTAACTTGTCCTTTTTTTATTTAACGCATGTTGTTTAATTAACTTTTTAACTCACTCCACTGTATATGTTTTTTAAGCTAACTTGTCCTTTTTTTATATTACGCATGTTGTTTAATTAATTTTTTAACTTACTCCACTATATATGTTTTTTAAGCTAACTTGTACTTTTTTTATATTACGCATGTTGTTTAATTAAGTTTTTAACTCACTCCACTGTATATGTTTTTTAGGCTAACCTGTCCTTTTTTATATTACGCATGTTGTGGGAACTATTTTGGCAAATTACTGATATTTGTTACTGTTTTTGTTTACGGATTATAAATTGCTGTATGTTTCCCCTTAAATTAAATAAATAAATAAATAAATAAATAAATAAATAAATAAATAAATAAATAAATAAATAAATAAATAAATAAATAAATAAATAAATAACTGCGAAGAAAAAAAAACATAAAATTAAACAATAAATTCATTTTTATATACCATCACGACATATTTCACAACAAGTGAATTATAAAATTATTAGTTTGGAATGGGACCCTATGCCCCCGCACTGCGACCATGTTTGATCTATTGTGCATTATAAAAAGAACCACATTTCTCATTGCCTCATTGATAGGTGTATCCCCACACACGAGTCTCGTCTCACATAAAACGGCATTCAGAATTGGTGATGAACCTCATTGCTAAACTATGTGAGATGTTATTAGACTACATGTATTTTCGATTTTTAATTGGTCAATTTCCTTAAATTGCATTATTACTTATAAGTTGCACAAAATCGATTTTATGTGTGAAATTCCGTTACCTACTCGATTCGAAAACGGTTTTGATTTCAATTTCATCTCGTCGATCGATGATTCTGTGTCGTCAGGTCATTGCTCTATATTCCAGTGTCTTTCAAACTAGGATATTATGTAAATATATGTACCTTTATACTATATAAATAGGTACAGTCTGGGACAGAAAAGTCTGTCTAGTTCAGGCCGCACTGTTTACGCCATCAATGTGCGCCATACCGTCGCCATTATTCTGTTGCTAATACGAAGTATTTTATTTTAAGACTAGCTCTGATACCCGGCTTTGCCCGAGTGCATATTTTAACAACAATTTAATTGCATCAATTTAATTTTGTATCCTGTTAATACTTGATTGGTACCTACCTGTAAAATTATATAGAAGTTCATTGTACTGCAAACGAATATTTAGAATTTCCACACAGAATTATATATTTTTACTTGCGTACCTAAATGGGGGTTCCTTCTTCATTCAGCCATCTCTAGATTCACTGCTGGATGAAGGTCTCTTATAAGAACTTCCATTCGTTTTTTTTTCGTCTTCTTCGAACGACAGGGACAATATTCCCCTTTTCATATCCCATGGTCTACATTTCAGAATTCTGGGTGCCCGTCTGTCCATTCCCTGCCTGGCAACATGACCCGCCAATTGCCATTTAAGTTTTGTAGCTCGATCCATGATATCGACAACTTTTTTCTGGCGTCTGCTTTCCTCATTTCTTATTCTATCTTCGAGTACTTTTAGCTTATGTATGGTCCACGCAGTTAGCGTGATAGTTTCCAGACCATACGTATGCACAGCCAGGATACATGTTTCACTTTTTTGGCGCGCCTTATTAAAGGTTAATTACATTAACCGTGTATATAACGTAATAATATTATAATAACAATATTAACATTTGGCGTTTATTGCGATAAGCGATTCGTTGGTTTATAGTTCAAACCTCGAATAATTTTAATATATGCGATAACACTTATGATGTATTTGAAGTTATTATATGCAATATATAATTGTAGCATGTTATAATGTTGCGAAGTGTAGCGAATTGTATGCATTTAAATGTTATAATATTGCACGGCACTAATCAGAGAACAACGTAATATTACTTGTATTTCAAACAGCACATTCCCATCGAACATATTCGGCCTTCGTAGCTTGGTTAGACTCCCGAGTCTTGGGTTCAATTCCCGGTGGAGACACAGTTTTTCAATCTGGATTTCAGTTTACAATCTGGATCTGTGAGACGATCAAAATCTTAAGTCAAATTGTTATGAAATGCATAATTTAGTTAGAGGTGATAAGCTTTCCAAAGACATTCGTTGATTACTTGTCTTTAATTCCAACTGACAAGACTTTAAAAATGCTCTCACGTTCTGGAAAATTGATTTTATTTATATTTTAAGAATGTAAGTTGGTCGCTAAATATCTTGAGCCGTTTCGCCGAGAAGGGGGGCGATTTACACGTATACCAACGAAGCAAAAAAAACGCAAATTTTCACTCTGCGTACCCGAAAACCAGGTTCAAGAAGTTTGGCGAAAATTATATTCAATTTACATATGCTTCATAGAAAAAAAAGAGTTCAGGGATTGACAACCTTTTAAAAAGATAAAAATGAGCATGTACAGAATGTAATGTACCTACAAGACACTAATTAGACCAGTCTAAACATATGCGTCGGTAACCTGGACATTAACAAAACACGATGAAAGCAGATTGGACGCATTTGAAAGAAAAACGACGGTTAAGCATGGCGTAAAAGATATAACACCGAGCTCTATAGATCTTTAGCAGGACATCAGCGTACCCTGGTTGGGACATTTACACCGTATGGATGATCTGGAGCTCCCAAAAAGTGTATTGTCTAATGACCCAACCGGTAGAAGAAGCGTAGGGAGACCTAAACTACGATGGTTGGACGGCATTGTCGGGCTATGGGGCAGCAGAACTGGAGTGGCAGCCAGCGATAGAGCAGTATGGAGAAGATTCTTGGAGGCAACTAGGACCCATCAAGTGGTGTGACGCTGAGGATGATGACGATGACAGAATGTACTGAATGTAGAGGAGTGTTAAATGTTGGCCACAACGCACTCATTTTTCATGTACCTACTTAGATTATCAAGATTAAATAACAATTTGGTTTATTAGGTCACCTAACAGACATACATGTAGTAGATATACCTAAATATGAAGAGTAAACATATTGAGATAATTGTGTAATACACTTAACTGTTATTAAAATTAAGTTGATCCAATTTATTTCACCCACATTGTATGAACGTGAGTGATGTCTATATTTTACACCTATACTAAACAACTACTCTTATAATTATACGCTCATATGTATATAATTTATAATGCCTTTGTACGTGTATTTCGTACAATTCTACTTTATGTAGAATCACGTCTAGCAGTCGATCTTTTCAGTGAAGTAGATATCTGACTCATGAGCCAATAGTCAAACCACAGTACAAACCACATATTTAACAAAGATACAAATATAAAAATTCTGAATATACATAAAGAGGGATTAAAACTATATAATTTGGAAACTCTAGAAATTAGAAAGGCTCTGAACAGAAATGATAACATTATAAATAATCAAACAATTTGGATAACTCACCGCTACTCAATATGTTTCCATTAGCTGGTCATAACGGTAATCCTTACTCCCCTTCATCTTCCGCGTTACCACCCACACCATAATATCGCACACGTTCGTTCGTTTTAATAATAATTTAGTACAAGTCTGTCCTGAGGAGGGAGCGGTCAGCTCCGAAAACTGGTTAGACATTAATTAGGTATTCATAGTGATTTAAACAAAATAAATTTGTACCAAATTTAATTTGAAAATGTTAAAAATATAGGCATTTATAAACATAAAAAAGTCATATTTTTTTCATTTTCAAAAATAGTTTGATAAATCAATAAATTAATTTTTTTCTTACCATTTCAATGTGTTAGCTATAGGACTAATTTTAACTTATTTTTTTGCAAAGTGAAAGCGCCCTTGAGGTGACCACGGTTGTCACTAAACGGCGCTTTATAAATTGTCCTTATTATTATTATTATATGGTTTTATGGTTTTTGAGATATTTGGAAATATATAATATAAATTTAAATATTGATAACCCCTGAAAAAAATCGATATTTGACCTAACATAATCGAGGCCTAACATCTTATTTATATATTTTGAAATTTTGAGCTCTGTACAGTAAGTGGATCAAAAGTTATATAGGGGGGGGGGACACATGCACAAAAAACACATAAAATATACTACGGATTCAGAATTTGTCCACATATATAGAATCAATATCCAGCGAAGCCTCTTAGTAAATCTTTTTTTGCGTGCAAAAAGTCTACTACGCCATACAAAATGTTCCTTCCTAGTACAAGTCTTGGCTTAAAACTGTCGGTATGTTAAGAGAAATGTTTTTTTTTAATGAATATGTCCTTGTTAAACAATTACATAATATATATCTTCCTACATTCCCCTAATTAAGGATAAATTCTTGTGCTATAGGTGAACGAAACCGGTCGAAGCAGGATACGAACTCGCGACCATTGGATTACTAGCCAAGCGCGCTAACCGCTCTGCCATCGACCCATCTAAAATTATCTTGAACAAATCGACAGTTGGATTACAAATTTCTTTATTTACGCTGTTACTATTGAGTTCCTACTCAATCACTCAATAGCTCTTATTTTGATTAAGATTTGTATCTTTATAAGTTACTCATATAAAATTTACCTTATTTATCTCTTTTGAAAGTTTTGTATGCGAGTCTAGTATGACTTGAAAATACTTAATAATCAGAGTGATTTTCATAGTTCCATTTAATGACTCAAAATCATTACAAGAGCACTGATGGCTCAATGAAATATTTTTTTTCGGTCTAATATACCGATCGCTGTAACGGTGGCTAGAAGTTTGACATCAGTGTCGACATCCAGGCTCAATTTTCAGCTGAGTAAAAATATTATTAACTCAATTTTTGCTTCTCATACACAGGTATTTTAAATGCAAATGTCGGTGAAATTTAAATATAATCTTAGTTTCACGCTAAAGAAATAGTATTCAAAATTTAGTAGCGGATGCAGATAGCTAAATAATATTTTTTTCTGTGTAATCAGTTATAATTAATACTGTAGTTTTAAGCAATAGTTAAAAATACTGTACCAACATATTAATTTCTACTTACATATTATATAAAGGTATAAAAAACTTTGTAATAAAATGATTAGTAAAACCCATTTTTTTTTAAATTCTATAATAATAATAGTGATTTTGATTGCGCCATTAAATTATTCAAGTTCATCCCAAGTGCGTTTTTAGGTCAGTTTTGTACTGCTCTATGGAACAAAGGTTTTTTCAGTCCTTAGTGAAAGCACTCTTGCTTTTAGCACTGCGGACATCTGGAGGCAGTGCATTTCACTCAATAGGATCGCTCACACCAACGCGTCAGTCATAGTAAACCGCTTTTTTGACTCTATCCAATTTCTTTAAGGAGTTGTGACTCTGTGGTTATGACGACCTGAGCCTCCCAGGGAGCTCGCTCCTCTGTCACAAAAATTGCGTTTTTTGTTATAAATAATATTTTAATTTATACACAATTTAGTATAAAAACAAATTATAGAAATACTATCAGGTTTACACAGTTGTTTACTATCTCAAACTTAAATCATTACTAAGACATATCTGGTTAGCAATCTTATCAAACTTGGCATGTGCCGATCAAAAATATATAATTCTTCTATACGTGTGTATGTCACTGAACTCCCAAGTGGCTGAACCGATTTCGATGAAATTTTTTGTGTGTTTGAGTGGGTCCCTGAATGGTTTAGATAAAAAATTGTAACAGTGGAAATAAAAAATACAAAAAATATGTTTACACAAAAACCAAAATTACTTTTGAGGTAAACAAAATAATGCGAAACAGATGTTTCATTCATTTCATTTTTTTATTTTTTTCTTTACGTGTGTATGTAGGGAATGCAATCCCGGTATACCGAGATACCGAGATCCCGCAGATATTTTGCGGGACTAATCTCGGTCGAAAATTTTGCAGGATCCCGCTGGACTGGCGGGATTACAGAGAAGCGTAGTTCTTACTCTACGCGCGGCGACCTTCAAAAATTGTAATACGCAAGGCAATCAAAACTATAGTCGAAAGGTTAGAGTACACGGACACGGGTAACAACGCAGTAGCCACTGCTCCTGTTGACGCTGATGATCCTTACGATGACGACACTCCTCTCACTAATCTGGAGACATACGCAGCAGCAGCAGCAGCAGCACCAATGTCACTTCAAAACGAACTCAAACTTCTTTGATTAGTATGAAGAGTTCGAGATCTACAGCCTAACAACCTAGATCTGGCAATATGAGCAACCTTGAGGTTTTGATAAAGAAGGAAATGAATTACTTCGAGTCCGGTGGATTAAAAGACACATACCTTCAATTCACTTGCAATACGCTAATGACAATCAGCGTGGATCTGAACGAGCTTTTTCGAGCTTTTACTTGTGTCCAGTATCAGAAGCCGTTTATCAGACGACACAATTAATACTTTAACTTTTTTACGAAGCTATTTCCAAAATAATGTTTAAACTTATGATGCTTATTGTACAAGAATATTGTTTATCGTGTGAACGTTATTTAAATTAAAATTGCTATGTTAATTTATGTCTTATCTTATTCTTTGCCAATTTATGACTTAAACTTTACCTATGTCTAACTAAAGGTAGGTATATTAATAAACCATTTAAAATGTCCCAAAGAACTTGTTTAATTAGGTATAAATTTAAAACTCTAAAAACAACGTTGGTAGATCGAGGTATTAGGTCTTTATTGTACGATTGATTAGATATCTAAGTCCACCCTGCTGGATCCCGCAAATACCTGGATCCAGCGGGACTAAGATTGTTCAGTCCCGCAATTACCTGGATTGACATGGTCTTGCGGGATTGCGTTCCCTATGTGTATGTCACTGTACTCCTAGACGGGCAAAATAATTTGTAGGTATCTTACATAGTTCACGTCCGTTTTGAATGTTGCCATTTTTAGTTGAGACCAGACTGACGAGTGGGTATACACGCACGTGTCATGCTTCCTTTTATAAGGTAATGCACACCCGCACGCCTGTCGCTGATATCCCCATATTGCGGGATATTATGCCGCGATGGTGTGCGGTTATTTTTATGTTTGCTGATCCAGCTAATAGCAGACAAGATAACGTTCAGGACAACGTCTGTCGGGTCCGCTAGTATTTGTTGAAAATAAAATCTAATGATTGCTTATACGATAAAAACATATCTTTATTATAGATTTATTGGATCAAGTTAAATAGTATCAGTCACTTGAACACATACATACCTACTTATTAACATTGTAGGTATAATAAATAAATATATGTATGTAGGTACTAAAGCCAACTAGTCAATTTGTTAAGTATGCATTCTATAAATACACCGCCATCCAGTTTACCTTGCTGGAAGCATATTTTTTGTACATATTATATTATTGTAAATCGGTCGGTGTTGCCATTAGGTAAACTATGATATTTACATACCACATATTTTATTTAAGTTCAACTTTCTTAATTCGTTATTTTAATGTAGTGTTTGTTTATTTTTTTATTTTCGATCAATGACATTTTATTAACACAAGTATCTACAACCTACAATCTAATGTACATACTTATCAACACGTAGGCCAATGATTTTATATTATTTATGACAAATATAAATGAAGACGAAACTATTTTGAATGAATGAATGTGTAACGAAAATAAATATATAAGGATGAAATTGGTGGAGTGAAAACGAGCAGAAGACAGAAGAACTAATGCATCTATGGACGAATAAGAGTAGTAGTGGAGTGAAAACGAACAGAAGCCAGAAGAACTAATGCATGTATGGACGAACAAGAGTTGTAGTGGAGTGAAAACGAACAGAAGCGAGAAGAACTAATGCATGTATGGACGAACAAGAGTTGTAGTAGAGTGAAAACGAACAGAAGCCAGAAGAACTAATTCATGTATGGACGAACAAGAGAAGTAGTGGAGTAAAAACGAACAGAAGCCAAGAGAACTAATTCATGTATGGACGAACAAGAGTAGTAGTGGAGTGAAACAGAACAGAAGCCAGAAACAAATGCATCTATGGACAATCAAGAGTACTAGTGGAGTGAAAACGAACAGAAGACAGAAGAACTAATGCATCTACTAAGAATCCAATGCAAAATCAATTTTCGTAATACCCCTATTTATATCTTCAATTAATACATACTCGTTTCATAAGTATATTCTTAATGCGACTACAAGCATCGGTTAGGGAAATCATCCTATATCATTCTTCTAGTTCATTTTTCAGTTTCCTAACCCTATCATAAATCTCATTCCTTGAACTCTGAACAATGTACTCTTCATGGAATGATATGTAAAAATATTTATATAAATTAGTGAAACATTATAATTGGCTTATTTATTTATTTTTAATTGTGTAATTGTATGATGATGTTCCTTGAAAGAAAATTGTTATATTTCCGAACAAAATAAAAGTCTGCTATCTCACCTGCATATGGTTTTGGTTTTTTGTTTGAGACTTCGTTCCACACGAAGATGTTTTCTCTCTGTTGCGCCGGACTAAATAAAGTATGTGCAAGTAAGACAAGAGGAGACGCGGCCAGTTTGTATCGATTATTTTTAGGATTCAAAAGACAGGAATACACCCTGAAACCTGAAGGTGAGAATTGCGCGCACATACGTGTTCACCATTTTATTTATACAAGACCAAGAGGCAGTTGGTTCTACCAAATATTCCTACTATGACTCTCCATAGCGCCTTACATGTCCGCAGCAAGGTATCTACCTATATGATGGCCACGACCCTCAGCATTGAGGAAGATGACTGGTAAAGATGTTTTGGTAAAAATATGTAATTTTTTGATAGAAATAAATAAATTATATTCAACCAAATTGAAATATCAGTCTTCTCTATCAATTCAATTGCCAGTATTTTTTTTTTATTTTTGAATAAGTGTTTTGATATGTTTGAATCGTCTAGGTATTTTACTCATTTTTCAATTATTTTCATGTATTTCCTTTTTTTATTTGAATATGTATTTTGATATGTTTTCTCATTTGTAAATTCCTCATTTTCAAACTTTTAATGTTTATTTGATTTTTTATTAATGTATGATTTGATTTTATAATTACTTTATGTTGACTTTGTTTAGTTGCTTTGTAATGATGTTTTTTTTATTTTTTTTATAAGTGTATCCCTCATCAAGCACAAGATTGCAATATTTTTGATGAGGCACTGCAATGAAAAAAATGTAAAAATATTATTACTAGTGAATTATATCTTGATTTGTATTATAAAATTGTTATGAAAATAAAAAAAAAATCTTACCAAATTTTTACTCCGCAATCTTTTTTTTTTATTATTTTTGTTTATATAATCTCATAGTGCTCAGTTTAACACCCAAAATTTAATACGCAATATGCAATTCATCCTGCTCGAAGAAAAACTTTAAAAGTCAATAGATGTTATAATTATTTGTAGCAATATTTCACATAAATGCAGGATAAAAAAGAGAACAATAGTCAATAAGTATTAAAATAAAAGAAAATTTTGCTCAGATTAACGACCAAAATTAACGAGTCATAAAAACTGTTGAGTAGGTAAGTATATGTACAATTACAATCCATACTGCTCTAAGAAATATGTCGAAAGTCAATAGGTACCTATTACAATAAAATTAGTTCCTCACATATGAAAGAACGGACAAATGACAATATGAATTTAAATTGTTCTTGTTTTCAAATTCTCACATAAATGCAGGATGAAAAATAAAAGGTCAATAGGTATTTCGAATAGTTGTAACAAATACTCACATAAAAACAGGATGGGCATTCGAAAGACACGAGGCATTTCGAATAGTTGTATCAAATTCTTACATAAAAACAGGATGGACAATCGAAAGTCAATAAGTATTACTATTAGTTGTAGCAAATTCTCACACAAATGCAGGATGAACGAAAGAGTGAACGTGGTATAATAATTGGGTAAATAACATTGGCACATATTATTTTCTCACACAGACGATGGGTATAATCTATGTACCTACTTAATACTCGTACATAATAATACATACATATATTGCAATGCCTCTGTGATGCAATGGATGATTGCTCTCTGTAAGTAGTGAACACTACACACGCTTGCTACAGTTTTGTTTTATTAGCCACTGTGATCTGGGGGGCAAGTCTGATCCAACCAGCGAAATCAAAACCCTCACGATTACCCATACCATGGATGTAATTATTATATGGAGTTCTATATTATCTGTAGATGTCATAGAACTCCATATAATTATTATATCCATGATATGGGTAATCACGAGGGTTTTGATTTCGCCGGTTGTTCAGACCCCCCTGGGAAGCAAGTCTGGTCCAACCGGCGAAATCAAAACCCTCACGATTACCCAAATCATGGATGTAATTATTGTATGGATTTCCATTATATCAATATATTATGTATGTCATAGAACTCTATATGATAAATCCATGATATGGGTAATCACGAAGGTTTTGATTTCGCCGGTTGGACCAGACTTACCCCCCTGATCTCATCCCTTTCAATATTTTATCACACTACCATACCATACCATACCATCACGCCATTTCCCTATTTGGGGTAGGCAGAGAGAACCGAACGCCAGACTCCTCTCTCTTGACATACATTCCTCGCTTCATTCACGTCCATACATCGTCTCATACACGCTCTTCTATTATTCTTACTTCTAACATCTCCATCTTTCAAAATCCCATTTATGTGATCGTGCCAACTCTTTCTTGGCCGACCTCTACTTTTCATTCCTCTTTTATCAGCCTTGTATACTTTTTTTGTCAGACGGTCATCACTCATTCTTTCTATGTGGCCGAACCACCTTAGGGCATTTATTTTCATCTTACTTACGATATTTCTTTCAATCATACATTCTCGTCTAATATCCTCATTTCTTATTCTATCATACATCGTTTTACCACACATTCGTCTTAGTGACCTCATTTCAACCGCGTTAATTCTACTTTCATGCGTCTTCTGCCATGTCCATGTCTCACTAGCATACATTAGAGTCGGTGCGACGATACCATTGTGTACCGCGAGCTTTGCTTGCCTCGAAATAATTGGGTCAGCCATTACCGGTCTTAATGCACCATTCACTCTATTACCTGCCGTTACTCTCCTTTCAATATCTTTTTCCAATCTTCCATCACGCTGAAACATGCTTCCTAAGTATAAATATTCATCCACTTGTTCTAATTGTACATTCTCCACTCGTATCTCGCATTTTGTTTGTCTTTCGCTCTTCTCAAATACCATTACTTTAGATTTAGTTGCATTCATTCTCAATCCATTTTGCATGCATCCATCGAATACTATTTTAACCAAACATTCCAAGTCTTCCACGCTTTCAGCCATTAATACTTTGTCATCCGCATACATTAGTTCACATACAGTCACACCTTCCAGTTTCAGCCCAATGTTCTCATTCTTTAGTGCTCTCACACAGTAGTCAATGTATAGATTAAAGAGCCACGGTGATAGTACGCACCCTTGCTTCACTCCCATATTAATGGAGAACCATCCTGTGAGAGAGTTTTCAATTCTCACACAGGCTTGGCTTTCCTCATATAGAGATGATATTGCCCCTATCAGCCTGCTACCCGCTCCATACACTGATAGCACGTTCCAGAGTTTTTCACGGTCTACTTTGTCATAGGCCTTTTCCAGGTCTATGAAAGCGCAGAAAAGCTTCTGGTTTTTTGCCAGAACCTTTTCAGTCGCCATTCGAAGGGAAAAAATTTGGTCGGTGCATCCTCTACCTCCAACAAACGCTCCTTGTGCATCCCATACCTTGCTTGCTGTAGCCTTTCTCAACTTTTGATCTAGTATCCTAGCATACAAGTTTCCAACTGAACTCAGCAGACTGATAGCTCGGTAGTTCTTGCAGTCTAATTTTGACCCTTTTTTAAAGAGGGGCACAATCACTGCGTTTCTCCAATCTGACGGAGTATGTCCTGTCTCCCAACATTTGTTGAAGAGGCAATGACACCATTCCATCGTCTTTTCGCCACCATATTTGATGAATTCAGTTGGTATGCAATCAAATCCCGCAGCCTTTCCTGTACGTGCATGCTTCACTGCCTCTCTGACCTCTTCTATTGAAATTTTCTCGCTGTCATTCTCACATTCATTTATCGGTATTCTGTTGTTCGTCAGACTTTCGCACTGTGTACTTTCATATAACTCTTCAAAATATTCCTTCCATCTTTCCTTGACTTTTTCCTCGTCTATAACCATACATCCATCTTTATCATGTATACATTTTGATCCTCGCTCTACTCCTTGTTTTCGTCGATTTACTCTTTTCCAGAACATTTTTGTGTTCCCAGAAAAATCATTCACAATTTTCACGCTTTCCTTTTCTCTCAATGCATTCTTTTCTTCTTTTACTGTTACTTTTGTTTTCCTCTTGCACTCATTATATATATTTTTAGCTCTTTCTTCCTTCTCGTTTCCAGATCCTTTATATGCCAGCCATTCCTTCCACGCTTTCCGTTTTTCTTCCACTACTTTCTTTACTCTTTCATTCCACCAGACATCTCCTTTCATTCGACCTCTTTTTGCTTCGCCACACACACTTTTAGCCACATTGAGTACAGTGTTTTTGAGTACACTCCATATGTCACTAATATCCATCTCTGTCACTGCGTGGGGACTTAAAGCACACTCGATCTTTCTTTCAAATTCTTGTCTAACACTTTCCTCTTGCAGCTTCTCTACTTTGATACGCGGTGGCAGGCTTCCACGATTGGTTTTAGAGCGCCAACCAGTGAACAGGCGTATTTTTGTGACAACCAAAAAATGGTCTGTCTCTAGCTCGGCACCTCTGTAGACCCTCGTATCAACTGTCACTTTTCTCAAAGCAGAGTCCACACATACAAAATCTATCATGGATCTTTCATTTTCTCTTTCCCATGTATACATATGGATCCTTTTGTGGTCAAAAACTGTATTTGACACAAAAAGGTCCATTTCCACACATACATCTAACAATCTTTTACCGTTATCGTTCACTCTGCTGTCACCGTAAGGACCGAGAGTTGATTCGAAATCTTTCCTCCGGATTCCTACCCAGCCATTCAAATCGCCTGCCAGAATCATTTTTTCATTGTCTTTTTTCTTGTTCATTTCCTCTCTTACACTTGCCCAAAACTCATCTTTTTCATTCTCCAAGCTAGAGTTCACAGGTGCGTATCCTATAAGCAGAAACACCCTTGTAATTCCCATCTTAAATCTGATCCACATGAGTCTTGAGCTTACTAGCTTATAATCTTTCATACACTCTACCATTCTCTCATCTAAAACCGCCCCTACTCCCTCGCATGCAAAATTATCTTCATTTATGCCCGACCATAGTTCCATTCTTCCATCGTGTCTTTCGTTCATGCCACTACCTTTTCTTTTCGTTTCGGTCAAGCAAAGTATATCTAATTCTTTCTTTCTCATCACATCACACAGTTCATTCATCTTTCTTTCCATTCCTCCTCTCACATTCCATACACCAAATCTGCATTCGGTCCTCTTCTTATCGCCTCCCCCGTGGACTTGGGTATAATGGATGGCGGGTCGCATTGCTACCTTTGGTAAGTCCTGGGGTTTACTTATACTAACACTTTTGATACTTATACATACATCACACTTTTGCATACATTACCTACACACAAATACACACATTTATAACTAGGAAACTTATAACTAGGAAACATTTATAACTACACACAAATACACACACAAATATAGAAATCACACTATCACACTAAGAAAACTAAGAAAATTATCACACTAGAAAACAAAATAACCGATCAAAAGAAAATTATCACACTAAGAAAACAAAATAACCGATCAAAAGAGTTTATTTTTAATTATTTCAATAAACGAATGAATATGTCCTTGTGACAACTACATATTAATATACATCCTGTTCTCTTACGTTCCCTAAACAAAGCAAAACATTCTTGTGCTATAGGTGAACGAAATCAGTCGTGGCAGGATTCGAACTCGCGACCACTGTATTACCAACTCAGCGCGCTTACCGCTCTGCCACCACACAACCATGTTATTTACATTAATTTGTACAATTTTTCAATGTTGATGTTTCTGGGTGATGGTTTGTATGTATGTAGTACCTAATGGTGATTTCACGAAAGATTCTTTCAATTCTAACAAGTACAAGAGTACAAGAGTATGGTAGTGGATCAATAATGATGTACATTGAAATGTACCAATATACATAAATGTACAAATGCGTCTCAATGTTGTACATCACAAATTGTATTGTATTCAAAAACATCTTTTTTTTTTAATTTTATTTTCATAAAAGTTTTACATTATAATAATTGGGATCTCACTAGCCTACAGGCTATCAGTGAGTTTCCCATACAAAAAGGTCAAGTACATATTTCATATCTTAAGTTACTATAGGTATTAAATTATAATATGTGATATATGTTTGTTTATATAATTAAATTAGAAGTCAAAACAGTTTTAACTGAGGATATTTTATCAAGTTTTTCCATACCAGTTGGAAAGGTGTTAAATATTTTCGGTATGCTTACTTTCAGTGTCATCTGGGAATATTATCAATTTATTTTGCACAACTTGTCTGGAATTATATATATTTTTTACAGGTAATTTATATTCATTAGAGAAGTAATGATTTATACTTATCGAGTCATATACTCGATAAGTATATAATTTGTTAACTGGGAGTATTCCTGTTATACTGAATATCATTCCATCATTTTCTTTACATTTAGATAAATCTGATTTGGGTATTATAAGATTTAACAATCTCGCTTGCAATGATTTAACTTTGTCTACATACGTTTTAAATAATTTACCCCATACCTACCTCTATGCCGTAAATAATTAGAATTAATCTTTTTTCTTTTTTAAAAAAAAATAAAATGTCCTTGTTAAACAAGTATCTACGTTTATTTCCTGTTTCCGTTGATTTTAGTAATAGAATATTTTTATATTTGCATATACTTACGCAAACATTTGATTTTTTCCCGTCGGGAGTCAATTATATTTTTAAACATTTTTTTTTAATATCTCACTAGAGACAAAGTTGGAATTTTAAGGGACATCCGGCTACTTTACGAGATCACTTTATGCGCTTATAGTAATCACGTAAACCAGCCAATGACAGGTCGTAAGCCCTGTAGGTGTCTTGAATTCCCGGATCTTCCTTAATATTCCAACACCGTCTCTATTGAGATATTAAAAAAATATATTTATTTTATATATTTATTTACTCATTCATTCATTCATTCATTCATTCATTCATTCATTCATTCATTCATTCATTCATTCATTCATTCATTCATTCATTTATAATAACGATGTATGAAATACAAAAACAAAACAAACAAAAAAATTACAAAAAAAAATCGAATATCCAGATAAATACTTGGCCAACTTATTACAGTAGTATTTAGTAAGTAAGTATTCGAATGTGACTTCACTTTCTGTGACATAGTTTATCATTATGCCACCTTCGTTGATAGCATTCTTATGAGTCTCATGATTGATGAATAACCGTTTGATGTCTTCATTTCACTGTCATCATAAATTATTATCATTTCTTTATTGCATACCTCTACATAGTATCTTCATAACTTAATCTATTCGTGTCAGGTAATGAAATTGGCATTTCAAGTTATGCGTGGTTGTGTTACTCCCCTACACTTTATTGATACGTTTTTCAAGTCTTGTTTTTCATCAGAGATTTTGGGATGAATAAACAAAAAAATAACTCACAAGATCATCAGGAGGTCTTAAGGCAGATCCAAGAGAATGTAGCATGAAATGTTCAGGCAACGTATATGACAGAGCAATTATAATCATTAGCTAGTAGAGGATCCTTGTCGATGAGACCATCGAATAAACGAGTGGGTTGGGGCCAACGCTAAACTCTCCACTACACAATGAAGCTTCCCTGCTAATATTAGGTACACTATAATATCAATATGAAATCAAATAACAACATTGGCAAACATAAAATTTTTCTCCTGTTATATATATATATATATATATATATATATATATATATATATATATATATATATATATATATATATATATATATATATATATATATATATATATATATATATATATATATATATATATATATATATATATATATATATATATATATATATATATATATATATATATATATATATATATATATATATATATATATATATATATATATATATATATATATATATATATATATATATATATATATATATATATATATATATATATATATATATATATATATATATATATATATATATATATATATATATATATATATATATATATATATATATATATATATATATATATATATATATATATATATATATATATATATATATATATATATATATATATATATATATATATATATATATATATATATATATATATATATATATATATATATATATATATATATATATATATATATATATATATATATATATATATATATATATATATATATATATATATATATATATATATATATATATATATATATATATATATATATATATATATATATATATATATATATATATATATATATATATATATATATATATATATATATATATATATATATATATATATATATATATATATATATATATATATATATATATATATATATATATATATATATATATATATATATATATATATATATATATATATATATTTTTATGAACATAATTTTTCAAACGGTTATATGTATTTCTTTTAACGTTGACCAACTTAGAACGCAGTTTTTTTATACCATACCATACCATACCATCACGCCATTTCCCTATTTGGGGTAGGCAGAGAGAACCGAACGCCAGACTCCTCTCTCTTGACATACATTCCTCGCTTCATTCACGTCCATACATCGTCTCATACACGCTTTTCTATTATTCTTACTTCTAACATCTCCATCTTTCAAAATCCCATTTATGTGATCGTGCCAACTCTTTCTTGGCCGACCTCTACTTTTCATTCCTCTTTTATCAGCCTTGTATACTTTTTTTGTCAGACGGTCATCACTCATTCTTTCTATGTGGCAGTTTTTTTATGATTATTGGTATTGTATTAATAGTTTAAACAAAATAAAAATATTTCAAATTACAATTTTAACAGATGAAATCATAGAGAAACATTGAGAAAAATGAACCGTTGTCTATGGAAAACTAATCAGCTCTAAGTTTATATACTTCACACGTATGCTATCAATATTAATTTCATCGGCCTTTTAGTTTGATCTGTACAGAGGACACAAATTTTCAATATTAATTTCATCGGCCTTTTAGTTTGATCTGTACAGAGGACACAAATTTTCAATATTAATTTCATCGGCCTTTTAGTTTGATCTGTACAGAGGACACAAATTTTCAATATTAATTTCATCGGCCTTTTAGTTTGATCTGTACAGAGGACACAAATTTTCATATTCGTGTACGGCATACAGGATACGGCATACACACAAAAACATCACAACGAAACTCAAAGTATGCACTCTCTACATGATACCCATTGAGAAATTGATGTAAAAAAATACTCTTAAAAATTGTGAAATCATGACTCTTCACTATTCCATAGTAATGGAGAGTAATAAGGGGAATAGACCGGCCTCAGCAACGGTGGGAAGATGATATTGTCCCCATCGCTAGAAGGAAATAAGTCGAACGAATGGAAGTATTTAGAGGAGGCCTACATCCAGCAGTGTAGAGATGGCTGAATGAAGAAAAAGTGGAACCTTAACGTCCCCGCACTGCGACCTTGTTTGATCTATTGTGGTCCACCCATGTTTGATCTATTGTGGTCCACCCATGTTTGATCTATTGTGGTCCACCCATGTTTGATCAATTATGGTCCACCTATGTTTGATCAATTATGGTCCACCCATGTTTGATCAATTTTGAGTTGTCATTTCAATAGCAGGTCGATTTTTTTAGATAAAATCCCGTATTTTGCAAATTGAGATGCCCCCCCCCCTATATACTAAATGGTGTACCTCCCAGAAGTCTGTGTCTGTATTCCATTAATGCAATGCTGGATATTCACAGATCACGTGTGAAGCTGTTTCTTTCTCTTGTTGACATCTTTGACAGTTTGGGTTTTCTGTGATCACTTTATATATGTATAGTGGTGTCTTTAGAGAGGACAGTGACTAGTAAATTAACCGATCAAAGTGGCGCCAAAAAATAGAACGCACCAAAAAGTATCATAAAAAATAATGATGTACTTAAACTCTTTTTTAAATGGGGGACTGCTGCCAACGTAACTATTTTTCAATTTGATATACCATCATCATTTCTTATCAAATCGTTTTGAAAAAAATAATTTAGATAGTTTGGATATTAATAAACAAAATCATACCTTAACTTTTTGATAATGTTCTGTATAAATTCTTGTAGAAAAATAATGGCATACCCCGATTTTCAACGTTTATCATATATTTTTAATAAACTATAAGGCGTAGAGTAATATTTTTTACTCTCCACACTATGGAATAGGGGAGAGTCATGATTTCGCAAAATTTAAGCGTATTTTTTTTACATCAATTTCTCAATGGGTATCATGTAGAGAATGCACACTATGAGTTTCGTCGTGATGTGTTTGTGTGTATGGCGTATACGCTGTACGCCGTACGCCGTACGCCGTACGCCGTAGCATTTATCTTTTTTGTGTCCTCTCTACAGCCCAAACTATAAGTCTGATCGACTTCATATTAACATCATATGTGTAAAGTGCAAAGACCTAGAGCTGATTAGTTTTCCATAGACAACTTTTGATTTCTTCTCTATGAATTCATCATTTACGTTGTTTTTTTTTTGTGTCCTCTCTGCAGCCCAAACTATAAGTCCGATTGACTTCATATTGATATCACATGTGTTAAGTCCATAAACTTAGAGCTGATTAGTTTTCCATAGACAACGGTTCATTTTTTCCCAATGTTTCTTTATGATTTCATCTATTAAAACTGAAAAAATGCTCTCACGACCTGGAAATTAGAGATATTTTAATTTGGTTTCAACTATTTATACAACACCAAGAATCTTCATAAAATTGTATTCAAAGTTGGTCAATGTTAAAAGAAAAATATTCAACGGTTTCAAAAATTATATTTTATTTAATGGATATTTGTATGAAACTTATATGTAACAAGAGAATTTTTTTATATTTGGCAATGATCAGTTCATTGATTTCATATTGATAGAAGAATATTAATAGCTTGAACTTAGAACTGATTAGCTTTTCATAGATATCATATAATTTCTTCATATGATATCACGTGTAAACATTGTCAAAATGCTCTAACGCTCTTTGAAACAAAATTTATCTGCTTTTTTTAAAATATTTCATACAACATAAGCAGTCTTCACTATACTGCATTAATAGTTTGTCTATCTTAACATAAAAATATACTATCGGAAGAAAATTTATATTCCTGGTAGTAACATTTAGTATGAATAAAAATGTAATTAGATAAATTTCTATGTATGGAAACGTGTAGTAATTTGATTTCATGATATAATGTAAAGAGCTTGAACAACGAACTGATTAGCTTTCCATAAATAACAAAAAAATTCTTCATATGATATCACCTGTCAAAATTTGAAAAATGCTCTCGCGTTCTTTAAAACAAAATTTATCTGCTTTTTTTAAAATATTTCATACAACGTAAGCATTCTTCACTATACTGCATTAATAGTTTGTCTATCTTAACATAAAAATATACTATCGGAAGAAAATTTATATTCCTGGTAGTAACATTTAGTATGAATAAAAATGTAATTAGATAAATTTCTATGTATGGAAAAGTTCAGTAATTTGATTTCATGTTATAATGTAAAGAGCTTGAACATAGAACTGATTAGCTTTCCATAAATAACAAAAAAAATCTTCATATGATATCACGTGTCAAAATTTTGAAAATGCTCTCGCGTTCTTTAAAACAAAATTTATCTGCTATTTTTAAAATATTTCATACAACATAAGCATTCTTCACTATACTGCATTAATATTTTGTTTATCTTAACATAAAAATATACTATCGGAAGAAAATTTATATTCCTGGTAGTAACATTTAGTATGAATAAAAATGTAATTAGATAAATTTCTATGTATGGAAACGTGTAGTAATTTGATTTCATGATATAATGTAAAGAGCTTGAACAACGAACTGATTAGCTTTCCATAAATAACAAAAAAATTCTTCATATGATATCACCTGTCAAAATTTGAAAAATGCTCTCGCGTTCTTTAAAACAAAATTTATCTGCTTTTTTTAAAATATTTCATACAACGTAAGCATTCTTCACTATACTGCATTAATAGTTTGTCTATCTTAACATAAAAATATACTATCGGAAGAAAATTTATATTCCTGGTAGTAACATTTAGTATGAATAAAAATGTAATTAGATAAATTTCTATGTATGGAAAAGTTCAGTAATTTGATTTCATGTTATAATGTAAAGAGCTTGAACATAGAACTGATTAGCTTTCCATAAATAACAAAAAAAATCTTCATATGATATCACCTGTCAAAATTTGGAAAATGCTCTCGCGTTCTTTAGAACAAAATTTATCTGCTTTTTTTAAAATATTTCATACAACATAAGCATTCTACACCATACTGCATTAAAAGTTTGTCTATCTTATCATAAAAATATACTATCGGAAGAAAATTTATATTCCTGATAGTAACATTTAGTATGAATAATAATGTAATTAGATAAATTTCTATGTATGGAAAAGTTCAGTAATTTGATTTCATGTTATAATGTAAAGAGCTTGAACATAGAACTGATTAGCTTTCCATAAATAACAAAAAAATTCTTCATATGATATCACCTGTCAAAATTTGAAAAATGCTCTCGCGTTCTTTAAAACAAAATTTATCTGCTTTTTTTAAAATATTTCATACAACGTAAGCATTCTTCACTATACTGCATTAATAGTTTGTCTATCTTAACATAAAAATATACTATCGGAAGAAAATTTATATTCCTGGTAGTAACATTTAGTATGAATAAAAATGTAATTAGATAAATTTCTATGTATGGAAAAGTTCAGTAATTTGATTTCATGTTATAATGTAAAGAGCTTGAACATAGAACTGATTAGCTTTCCATAAATAACAAAAAAAATCTTCATATGATATCACCTGTCAAAATTTGGAAAATGCTCTCGCGTTCTTTAGAACAAAATTTATCTGCTTTTTTTAAAATATTTCATACAACATAAGCATTCTACACCATACTGCATTAAAAGTTTGTCTATCTTATCATAAAAATATACTATCGGAAGAAAATTTATATTCCTGATAGTAACATTTAGTATGAATAATAATGTAATTAGATAAATTTCTATGTATGGAAAAGTTCAGTAATTTGATTTCATGTTATAATGTAAAGAGCTTGAACATAGAACTGATTAGCTTTCCATAAATAACAAAAAAAATCTTCATATAATATCACGTGTCAAAATTTTGAAAATGCTCTCGCGTTCTTTAAAACAAAATTTATCTGCTTTTTTTAAAATATTTCATACAACATAAGCATTCTTCACTATACTGCATTAATATTTTGTTTATCTTAACATAAAAATATACTATCGGAAGAAAATTTATATTCCTGGTAGTAACATTTAGTATGAATAAAAATGTAATTAGATAAATTTCTATGTATGGAAAAGTTCAGTAATTTGATTTCATGTTATAATGTAAAGAGCTTGAACATAGAACTGATTAGCTTTCCATAAATAACAAAAAAAATCTTCATATGATATCACCTGTCAAAATTTGGAAAATGCTCTCGCGTTCTTTAGAACAAAATTTATCTGCTTTTTTTAAAATATTTCATACAACATAAGCATTCTACACCATACTGCATTAAAAGTTTGTCTATCTTATCATAAAAATATACTATCGGAAGAAAAATTATATACTAGAAAAAACAGTTTATTATTATTACTCTCCACACTATGGAATAGGGGAGAGTCATGATTTCGCAAAATTTAAGCGTATTTTTTTTACATCAATTTCTCAATGGGTATCATGTAGAGAATGCACACTATGAGTTTCGTCGTGATGTGTTTGTGTGTATGGCGTATACGCTGTACGCCGTACGCCGTACGCCGTACGCCGTACGCCGTAGCATTTATCTTTTTTGTGTCCTCTCTACAGCCCAAACTATAAGTCTGATCGACTTCATATTAACATCATATGTGTAAAGTGCAAAGACCTAGAGCTGATTAGTTTTCCATAGACAACTTTTGATTTCTTCTCTATGAATTCATCATTTACGTTGTTTTTTTTTTGTGTCCTCTCTGCAGCCCAAACTATAAGTCCGATTGACTTCATATTGATATCACATGTGTTAAGTCCATAAACTTAGAGCTGATTAGTTTTCCATAGACAACGGTTCATTTTTTCCCAGTGTTTCTTTATGATTTCATCTATTAAAACTGAAAAAATGCTCTCACGACCTGGAAATTAGAGATATTTTAATTTGGTTTCAACTATTTATACAACACCAAGAATCTTCATAAAATTGTATTCAAAGTTGGTCAATGTTAAAAGAAAAATATTCAACGGTTTCAAAAATTATATTTTATTTAATGGATATTTGTATGAAACTTATATGTAACAAGAGAATTTTTTTATATTTGGCAATGATCAGTTCATTGATTTCATATTGATAGAAGAATATTAATAGCTTGAACTTAGAACTGATTAGCTTTTCATAGATATCATATAATTTCTTCATATGATATCACGTGTAAACATTGTCAAAATGCTCTAACGCTCTTTGAAACAAAATTTATCTGCTTTTTTTAAAATATTTCATACAACATAAGCAGTCTTCACTATACTGCATTAATAGTTTGTCTATCTTAACATAAAAATATACTATCGGAAGAAAATTTATATTCCTGGTAGTAACATTTAGTATGAATAAAAATGTAATTAGATAAATTTCTATGTATGGAAACGTTTAGTAATTTGATTTCATGTTATAATGTAAAGAGCTTGAACATAGAACTGATAAGCTTTCCATAAATAACAAAAAAAATCTTCATATGATATCACCTGTCAAAATTTGGAAAATGCTCTCACGTTCTTTAGAACAAAATTTATCTGCTTTTTTTAAAATATTTCATACAACATAAGCATTCTTCACTATACTGCATTAATAGTTTGTTTATCTTAACATAAAAATATACTATCGGAAGAAAATTTATATTCCTGATAGTAACATTTAGTATGAATAATAATGTAATTAGATAAATTTCTATGTATGGAAAAGTTCAGTAATTTGATTTCATGTTATAATGTAAAGAGCTTGAACATAGAACTGATTAGCTTTCCATAAATAACAAAAAAAATCTTCATATAATATCACGTGTCAAAATTTTGAAAATGCTCTCGCGTTCTTTAAAACAAAATTTATCTGCTTTTTTTAAAATATTTCATACAACATAAGCATTCTTCACTATACTGCATTAATATTTTGTTTATCTTAACATAAAAATATACTATCGGAAGAAAATTTATATTCCTGGTAGTAACATTTAGTATGAATAAAAATGTAATTAGATAAATTTCTTTGTATGGAAAAGTTCAGTAATTTGATTTCATGTTATAATGTAAAGAGCTTGAACATAGAACTGATTAGCTTTCCATAAATAACAAAAAAAATCTTCATATGATATCACCTGTCAAAATTTGGAAAATGCTCTCGCGTTCTTTAGAACAAAATTTATCTGCTTTTTTTAAAATATTTCATACAACATAAGCATTCTACACCATACTGCATTAAAAGTTTGTCTATCTTATCATAAAAATATACTATCGGAAGAAAATTTATATTCCTGATAGTAACATTTAGTATGAATAATAATGTAATTAGATAAATTTCTATGTATGGAAAAGTTCAGTAATTTGATTTCATGTTATAATGTAAAGAGCTTGAACATAGAACTGATTAGTTTTCCATAAATAACAAAAAAAATCTTCATATAATATCACGTGTCAAAATTTTGAAAATGCTCTCGCGTTCTTTAAAACAAAATTTATCTGCTTTTTTTAAAATATTTCATACAACATAAGCATTCTTCACTATACTGCATTAATAGTTTGTTTATCATAACATAAAAATATACTATCGGAAGAAAATTTATATTCCTGATAGTAACATTTAGTATGAATAAAAATGTAATTAGATAAATTTCTATGTATGGAAACGTGTAGTAATTTGATTTCATGATATAATGTAAAGAGCTTGAACATAGAACTGATTAGCTTTCCATAAATAACAAAAAAATTCTTCATATGATATCACCTGTCAAAATTTGAAAAATGCTCTCGCGTTCTTTAAAACAAAATTTATCTGCTTTTTTTAAAATATTTCATACAACATAAGCATTCTTCACTATACTGTATTAATAGTTTGTCTATCTTAACATAAAAATATACTATCGGAAGAAAATTTATATTCCTGATAGTAACATTTAGTATGAATAATAATGTAATTAGATAAATTTCTATGTATGGAAAAGTTCAGTAATTTGATTTCATGTTATAATGTAAAGAGCTTGAACATAGAACTGATTAGCTTTCCATAAATAACAAAAAAAATCTTCATATAATATCACGTGTCAAAATTTTGAAAATGCTCTCGCGTTCTTTAAAACAAAATTTATCTGCTTTTTTTAAAATATTTCATACAACATAAGCATTCTTCACTATACTGCATTAATATTTTGTTTATCTTAACATAAAAATATACTATCGGAAGAAAATTTATATTCCTGGTAGTAACATTTAGTATGAATAAAAATGTAATTAGATAAATTTCTTTGTATGGAAAAGTTCAGTAATTTGATTTCATGTTATAATGTAAAGAGCTTGAACATAGAACTGATTAGCTTTCCATAAATAACAAAAAAAATCTTCATATGATATCACCTGTCAAAATTTGGAAAATGCTCTCGCGTTCTTTAGAACAAAATTTATCTGCTTTTTTTAAAATATTTCATACAACATAAGCATTCTACACCATACTGCATTAAAAGTTTGTCTATCTTATCATAAAAATATACTATCGGAAGAAAATTTATATTCCTGATAGTAACATTTAGTATGAATAATAATGTAATTAGATAAATTTCTATGTATGGAAAAGTTCAGTAATTTGATTTCATGTTATAATGTAAAGAGCTTGAACATAGAACTGATTAGTTTTCCATAAATAACAAAAAAAATCTTCATATAATATCACGTGTCAAAATTTTGAAAATGCTCTCGCGTTCTTTAAAACAAAATTTATCTGCTTTTTTTAAAATATTTCATACAACATAAGCATTCTTCACTATACTGCATTAATAGTTTGTTTATCATAACATAAAAATATACTATCGGAAGAAAATTTATATTCCTGATAGTAACATTTAGTATGAATAAAAATGTAATTAGATAAATTTCTATGTATGGAAACGTGTAGTAATTTGATTTCATGATATAATGTAAAGAGCTTGAACATAGAACTGATTAGCTTTCCATAAATAACAAAAAAATTCTTCATATGATATCACCTGTCAAAATTTGAAAAATGCTCTCGCGTTCTTTAAAACAAAATTTATCTGCTTTTTTTAAAATATTTCATACAACATAAGCATTCTTCACTATACTGTATTAATAGTTTGTCTATCTTAACATAAAAATATACTATCGGAAGAAAATTTATATTCCTGATAGTAACATTTAGTATGAATAATAATGTAATTAGATAAATTTCTATGTATGGAAAAGTTCAGTAATTTGATTTCATGTTATAATGTAAAGAGCTTGAACATAGAACTGATTAGCTTTCCATAAATAACAAAAAAAATCTTCATATAATATCACGTGTCAAAATTTTGAAAATGCTCTCGCGTTCTTTAAAACAAAATTTATCTGCTTTTTTTAAAATATTTCATACAACATAAGCATTCTTCACTATACTGCATTAATATTTTGTTTATCTTAACATAAAAATATACTATCGGAAGAAAATTTATACTCCTGGTAGTAACATTTAGTATGAATAAAAATGTAATTAGATAAATTTCTTTGTATGGAAAAGTTCAGTAATTTGATTTCATGTTATAATGTAAAGAGCTTGAACATAGAACTGATTAGCTTTCCATAAATAACAAAAAAAATCTTCATATGATATCACCTGTCAAAATTTGGAAAATGCTCTCGCGTTCTTTAGAACAAAATTTATCTGCTTTTTTTAAAATATTTCATACAACATAAGCATTCTACACCATACTGCATTAAAAGTTTGTCTATCTTATCATAAAAATATACTATCGGAAGAAAATTTATATTCCTGATAGTAACATTTAGTATGAATAATAATGTAATTAGATAAATTTCTATGTATGGAAAAGTTCAGTAATTTGATTTCATGTTATAATGTAAAGAGCTTGAACATAGAACTGATTAGTTTTCCATAAATAACAAAAAAAATCTTCATATAATATCACGTGTCAAAATTTTGAAAATGCTCTCGCGTTCTTTAAAACAAAATTTATCTGCTTTTTTTAAAATATTTCATACAACATAAGCATTCTTCACTATACTGCATTAATAGTTTGTTTATCATAACATAAAAATATACTATCGGAAGAAAATTTATATTCCTGATAGTAACATTTAGTATGAATAAAAATGTAATTAGATAAATTTCTATGTATGGAAACGTGTAGTAATTTGATTTCATGATATAATGTAAAGAGCTTGAACATAGAACTGATTAGCTTTCCATAAATAACAAAAAAATTCTTCATATGATATCACCTGTCAAAATTTGAAAAATGCTCTCGCGTTCTTTAAAACAAAATTTATCTGCTTTTTTTAAAATATTTCATACAACATAAGCATTCTTCACTATACTGTATTAATAGTTTGTCTATCTTAACATAAAAATATACTATCGGAAGAAAATTTATATTCCTGATAGTAACATTTAGTATGAATAATAATGTAATTAGATAAATTTCTATGTATGGAAAAGTTCAGTAATTTGATTTCATGTTATAATGTCAAGAGCTTGAACATAGAACTGATTAGCTTTCCATAAATAACAAAAAAAATCTTCATATAATATCACGTGTCAAAATTTTGAAAATGCTCTCGCGTTCTTTAAAACAAAATTTATCTGCTTTTTTTAAAATATTTCATACAACATAAGCATTCTTCACTATACTGCATTAATATTTTGTTTATCTTAACATAAAAATATACTATCGGAAGAAAATTTATATTCCTGGTAGTAACATTTAGTATGAATAAAAATGTAATTAGATAAATTTCTATGTATGGAAAAGTTCAGTAATTTGATTTCATGTTATAATGTAAAGAGCTTGAACATAGAACTGATTAGCTTTCCATAAATAACAAAAAAAATCTTCATATGATATCACGTGTCAAAATTTTGAAAATGCTCTCGCGTTCTTTAAAACAAAATTTATCTGCTTTTTTTAAAATATTTCATACAACATAAGCATTCTTCACTATACTGCATTAATATTTTGTTTATCTTAACATAAAAATATACTATCGGAAGAAAATTTATATTCCTGGTAGTAACATTTAGTATGAATAAAAATGTAATTAGATAAATTTCTATGTATGGAAACGTGTAGTAATTTGATTTCATGATATAATGTAAAGAGCTTGAACAACGAACTGATTAGCTTTCCATAAACAACAAAAAAATTCTTCATATGATATCACCTGTCAAAATTTGAAAAATGCTCTCGCGTTCTTTAAAACAAAATTTATCTGCTTTTTTTAAAATATTTCATACAACGTAAGCATTCTTCACTATACTGCATTAATAGTTTGTCTATCTTAACATAAAAATATACTATCGGAAGAAAATTTATATTCCTGGTAGTAACATTTAGTATGAATAAAAATGTAATTAGATAAATTTCTATGTATGGAAAAGTTCAGTAATTTGATTTCATGTTATAATGTAAAGAGCTTGAACATAGAACTGATTAGCTTTCCATAAATAACAAAAAAAATCTTCATATGATATCACCTGTCAAAATTTGGAAAATGCTCTCGCGTTCTTTAGAACAAAATTTATCTGCTTTTTTTAAAATATTTCATACAACATAAGCATTCTACACCATACTGCATTAAAAGTTTGTCTATCTTATCATAAAAATATACTATCGGAAGAAAATTTATATTCCTGATAGTAACATTTAGTATGAATAATAATGTAATTAGATAAATTTCTATGTATGGAAAAGTTCAGTAATTTGATTTCATGTTATAATGTAAAGAGCTTGAACATAGAACTGATTAGCTTTCCATAAATAACAAAAAAAATCTTCATATAATATCACGTGTCAAAATTTTGAAAATGCTCTCGCGTTCTTTAAAACAAAATTTATCTGCTTTTTTTAAAATATTTCATACAACATAAGCATTCTTCACTATACTGCATTAATATTTTATTTATCTTAACATAAAAATATACTATCGGAAGAAAATTTATATTCCTGGTAGTAACATTTAGTATGAATAAAAATGTAATTAGATAAATTTCTATGTATGGAAAAGTTCAGTAATTTGATTTCATGTTATAATGTAAAGAGCTTGAACATAGAACTGATTAGCTTTCCATAAATAACAAAAAAAATCTTCATATGATATCACGTGTCAAAATTTTGAAAATGCTCTCGCGTTCTTTAAAACAAAATTTATCTGCTTTTTTTAAAATATTTCATACAACATAAGCATTCTTCACTATACTGCATTAATATTTTGTTTATCTTAACATAAAAATATACTATCGGAAGAAAATTTATATTCCTGGTAGTAACATTTAGTATGAATAAAAATGTAATTAGATAAATTTCTATGTATGGAAACGTGTAGTAATTTGATTTCATGATATAATGTAAAGAGCTTGAACAACGAACTGATTAGCTTTCCATAAATAACAAAAAAATTCTTCATATGATATCACCTGTCAAAATTTGAAAAATGCTCTCGCGTTCTTTAAAACAAAATTTATCTGCTTTTTTTAAAATATTTCATACAACGTAAGCATTCTTCACTATACTGCATTAATAGTTTGTCTATCTTAACATAAAAATATACTATCGGAAGAAAATTTATATTCCTGGTAGTAACATTTAGTATGAATAAAAATGTAATTAGATAAATTTCTATGTATGGAAAAGTTCAGTAATTTGATTTCATGTTATAATGTAAAGAGCTTGAACATAGAACTGATTAGCTTTCCATAAATAACAAAAAAAATCTTCATATGATATCACCTGTCAAAATTTGGAAAATGCTCTCGCGTTCTTTAGAACAAAATTTATCTGCTTTTTTTAAAATATTTCATACAACATAAGCATTCTACACCATACTGCATTAAAAGTTTGTCTATCTTATCATAAAAATATACTATCGGAAGAAAATTTATATTCCTGATAGTAACATTTAGTATGAATAATAATGTAATTAGATAAATTTCTATGTATGGAAAAGTTCAGTAATTTGATTTCATGTTATAATGTAAAGAGCTTGAACATAGAACTGATTAGCTTTCCATAAATAACAAAAAAAATCTTCATATAATATCACGTGTCAAAATTTTGAAAATGCTCTCGCGTTCTTTAAAACAAAATTTATCTGCTTTTTTTAAAATATTTCATACAACATAAGCATTCTTCACTATACTGCATTAATATTTTGTTTATCTTAACATAAAAATATACTATCGGAAGAAAATTTATATTCCTGGTAGTAACATTTAGTATGAATAAAAATGTAATTAGATAAATTTCTATGTATGGAAAAGTTCAGTAATTTGATTTCATGTTATAATGTAAAGAGCTTGAACATAGAACTGATTAGCTTTCCATAAATAACAAAAAAAATCTTCATATGATATCACCTGTCAAAATTTGGAAAATGCTCTCGCGTTCTTTAGAACAAAATTTATCTGCTTTTTTTAAAATATTTCATACAACATAAGCATTCTACACCATACTGCATTAAAAGTTTGTCTATCTTATCATAAAAATATACTATCGGAAGAAAAATTATATACTAGAAAAAACAGTTTATTATTATTACTCTCCACACTATGGAATAGGGGAGAGTCATGATTTCGCAAAATTTAAGCGTATTTTTTTTACATCAATTTCTCAATGGGTATCATGTAGAGAATGCACACTATGAGTTTCGTCGTGATGTGTTTGTGTGTATGGCGTATACGCTGTACGCCGTACGCCGTACGCCGTACGCCGTAGCATTTATCTTTTTTGTGTCCTCTCTACAGCCCAAACTATAAGTCTGATCGACTTCATATTAACATCATATGTGTAAAGTGCAAAGACCTAGAGCTGATTAGTTTTCCATAGACAACTTTTGATTTCTTCTCTATGAATTCATCATTTACGTTGTTTTTTTTTTGTGTCCTCTCTGCAGCCCAAACTATAAGTCCGATTGACTTCATATTGATATCACATGTGTTAAGTCCATAAACTTAGAGCTGATTAGTTTTCCATAGACAACGGTTCATTTTTTCCCAATGTTTCTTTATGATTTCATCTATTAAAACTGAAAAAATGCTCTCACGACCTGGAAATTAGAGATATTTTAATTTGGTTTCAACTATTTATACAACACCAAGAATCTTCATAAAATTGTATTCAAAGTTGGTCAATGTTAAAAGAAAAATATTCAACGGTTTCAAAAATTATATTTTATATAATGGATATTTGTATGAAACTTATATGTAACAAGAGAATTTTTTTATATTTGGCAATGATCAGTTCATTGATTTCATATTGATAGAAGAATATTAATAGCTTGAACTTAGAACTGATTAGCTTTTCATAGATATCATATAATTTCTTCATATGATATCACGTGTAAACATTGTCAAAATGCTCTAACGCTCTTTGAAACAAAATTTATCTGCTTTTTTTAAAATATTTCATACAACATAAGCAGTCTTCACTATACTGCATTAATAGTTTGTCTATCTTAACATAAAAATATACTATCGGAAGAAAATTTATATTCCTGGTAGTAACATTTAGTATGAATAAAAATGTAATTAGATAAATTTATATGTATGGAAACGTTTAGTAATTTGATTTCATGTTATAATGTAAAGAGCTTGAACATAGAACTGATTAGCTTTCCATAAATAACAAAAAAAATCTTCATATGATATCACCTGTCAAAATTTGGAAAATGCTCTCACGTTCTTTAGAACAAAATTTATCTGCTTTTTTTAAAATATTTCATACAACATAAGCATTCTTCACTATACTGCATTAATAGTTTGTTTATCTTAACATAAAAATATACTATCGGAAGAAAATTTATATTCCTGATAGTAACATTTAGTATGAATAATAATGTAATTAGATAAATTTCTATGTATGGAAAAGTTCAGTAATTTGATTTCATGTTATAATGTAAAGAGCTTGAACATAGAACTGATTAGCTTTCCATAAATAACAAAAAAAATCTTCATATAATATCACGTGTCAAAATTTTGAAAATGCTCTCGCGTTCTTTAAAACAAAATTTATCTGCTTTTTTTAAAATATTTCATACAACATAAGCATTCTTCACTATACTGCATGAATATTTTGTTTATCTTAACATAAAAATATACTATCGGAAGAAAATTTATATTCCTGGTAGTAACATTTAGTATGAATAAAAATGTAATTAGATAAATTTCTTTGTATGGAAAAGTTCAGTAATTTGATTTCATGTTATAATGTAAAGAGCTTGAACATAGAACTGATTAGCTTTCCATAAATAACAAAAAAAATCTTCATATGATATCACCTGTCAAAATTTGGAAAATGCTCTCGCGTTCTTTAGAACAAAATTTATCTGCTTTTTTTAAAATATTTCATACAACATAAGCATTCTACACCATACTGCATTAAAAGTTTGTCTATCTTATCATAAAAATATACTATCGGAAGAAAATTTATATTCCTGATAGTAACATTTAGTATGAATAATAATGTAATTAGATAAATTTCTATGTATGGAAAAGTTCAGTAATTTGATTTCATGTTATAATGTAAAGAGCTTGAACATAGAACTGATTAGTTTTCCATAAATAACAAAAAAAATCTTCATATAATATCACGTGTCAAAATTTTGAAAATGCTCTCGCGTTCTTTAAAACAAAATTTATCTGCTTTTTTTAAAATATTTCATACAACATAAGCATTCTTCACTATACTGCATTAATAGTTTGTTTATCATAACATAAAAATATACTATCGGAAGAAAATTTATATTCCTGATAGTAACATTTAGTATGAATAAAAATGTAATTAGATAAATTTCTATGTATGGAAACGTGTAGTAATTTGATTTCATGATATAATGTAAAGAGCTTGAACATAGAACTGATTAGCTTTCCATAAATAACAAAAAAATTCTTCATATGATATCACCTGTCAAAATTTGAAAAATGCTCTCGCGTTCTTTAAAACAAAATTTATCTGCTTTTTTTAAAATATTTCATACAACATAAGCATTCTTCACTATACTGTATTAATAGTTTGTCTATCTTAACATAAAAATATACTATCGGAAGAAAATTTATATTCCTGATAGTAACATTTAGTATGAATAATAATGTAATTAGATAAATTTCTATGTATGGAAAAGTTCAGTAATTTGATTTCATGTTATAATGTAAAGAGCTTGAACATAGAACTGATTAGCTTTCCATAAATAACAAAAAAAATCTTCATATGATATCACGTGTCAAAATTTTGAAAATGCTCTCGCGTTCTTTAAAACAAAATTTATCTGCTTTTTTTAAAATATTTCATACAACATAAGCATTCTTCACTATACTGCATTAATATTTTGTTTATCTTAACATAAAAATATACTATCGGAAGAAAATTTATATTCCTGGTAGAACATTTAGTATGAATAAAAATGTAATTAGATAAATTTCTATGTATGGAAACGTGTAGTAATTTGATTTCATGATATAATGTAAAGAGCTTGAACAACGAACTGATTAGCTTTCCATAAATAACAAAAAAATTCTTCATATGATATCACCTGTCAAAATTTGAAAAATGCTCTCGCGTTCTTTAAAACAAAATTTATCTGCTTTTTTTAAAATATTTCATACAACGTAAGCATTCTTCACTATACTGCATTAATAGTTTGTCTATCTTAACATAAAAATATACTATCGGAAGAAAATTTATATTCCTGATAGTAACATTTAGTATGAATAAAAATGTAATTAGATAAATTTCTATGTATGGAAACGTGTAGTAATTTGATTTCATGATATAATGTAAAGAGCTTGAACATAGAACTGATTAGCTTTCCATAAATAACAAAAAAATTCTTCATATGATATCACCTGTCAAAATTTGAAAAATGCTCTCGCGTTCTTTAAAACAAAATTTATCTGCTTTTTTTAAAATATTTCATACAACATAAGCATTCTTCACTATACTGCATTAATAGTTTGTCTATCTTAACATAAAAATATACTATCGGAAGAAAATTTATATTCCTGATAGTAACATTTAGTATGAATAATAATGTAATTAGATAAATTTCTATGTATGGAAAAGTTCAGTAATTTGGTTTTAATGTTATAATGTAAAGAGCTTGAACATAGAACTGATTAGCTTTCCATAAATAACAAAAAAAATCTTCATATAATATCACGTGTCAAAATTTTGAAAATGCTCTCGCGTTCTTTAAAACAAAATTTATCTGCTTTTTTTAAAATATTTCATACAACATAAACATTCTTCACTATACTGCATTAATAGTTTGTTTATCTTAACATAAAAATATACTATCGGAAGAAAATTTATATTCCTGATAGTAACATTTAGTATGAATAAAAATGTAATTAGATAAATTTCTATGTATGGAAACGTGTAGTAATTTGATTTCATGATATAATGTAAAGAGCTTGAACATAGAACTGATTAGCTTTCCATAAATAACAAAAAAATTCTTCATATGATATCACCTGTCAAAATTTGAAAAATGCTCTCGCGTTCTTTAAAACAAAATTTATCTGCTTTTTTTAAAATATTTCATACAACATAAGCATTCTTCACTATACTGCATTAATAGTTTGTCTATCTTAACATAAAAATATACTATCGGAAGAAAATTTATATTCCTGGTAGTAACATTTAGTATGAATAAAAATGTAAATAGATAAATTTCTATGTATGGAAAAGTTCAGTAATTTGATTTCATGTTATAATGTTAAGAGCTTGAACATAGAACTGATTAGCTTTCCATAAATAACAAAAAATTTCTTCATATGATATCACCTGTCAAAATTTGGAAAATGCTTTCGCGTCCTTTAAAACAAAATTTATCTGCTTTTATTAAAATATTTCATACAACATAAGCATTCTACACCATACTGCAATAATAGTTTGTCTATCTTAACATAAAAATATACTGTCGATAGAAATTTATTTTCCTGGTAGTAAAATTTAGTATGAATAAAAATGTATATAATAAGATAAATTTCTTATGTATGGAAAAGTTCAGTAATTTGATTTCATGTTATAATGTAAAGAGCTTGAACATCGAACTGATTAGCTTTTCATAAATAACAAAAATTTCTTCATATGATATTACGTGTCAAAATTGTCAAAATGCTCTAACGTCCTTTAAAACAAAATTTATCTGCTTTTATTAAAATATTTCATACAACATTAGAATTCTTCACCATACTGCATTAATAGTTTGTCTATCTTAACATGAAAATATACTATCGTTAGAAAATTTATATTCTTGGTAGTAAAATTTAGAATGAATAAAATATTTCATTGTCAATATTTGTGGTGTGGAGAGTTTAGTGTTGGCCACAACCCACTCGTTTTTAAATTAAAGAAGACAAAAATATCTAGAAAAATATGATGTGACGTTGCATTAATGCTTCAGGTTGAGTAAATAAACCTAAAAAACATTTATTTTCCATTCAGCGCCATTGCGTAATACAAGTTTTTTTGGTTTATTTACTTAACCTGATGCGTTAATGCAACGTCATATCATATTTTTCCAGGTATTTTATTCTTCTTTAATTTATAAAAAAAATATTGCTCTATACCTTATATTTTTTTAGAAATTTAAGATAAATGTCTAAAATCAGGGTATGTTATTATTTTCCTACAAGAATATATACAGAACATAATCAAAAAGTTAAGGTATATTTATCTTTATTAATATCCAAACTAACTACGTTATTTTTTTCAAAATGATTCGTTTGGTAATTATGATGGTACATCAAATTGAAAAAAAATATGTACGTTGGCAGCAGTCACCCTCTTAAACCACAAACTCCTTTTTTACATTCTAAAATTCTACAAATCTAAATTTGAATTTTTCTCGGAATGGAACTTTTTTATGCAGAAAACATCTCCATTTCTTCATCCCTTTCAAATATTCATTTAAGATCAGCTCTCCTTACTTTTCTCATTAATATTTTTTTTACTTGTACTATCGTCTCATCCAGTTGTGCTCTACTTCACACCACTCCAACACGTTTGCCTTACCTTCCTGTATTCCCAGTGCACTATTTTAATGAAGAA
Organism: Molanna angustata; assembly: GCA_963576475.1. Taxonomy (NCBI): domain Eukaryota; kingdom Metazoa; phylum Arthropoda; class Insecta; order Trichoptera; family Molannidae; genus Molanna; species Molanna angustata. The sequence goes on from OY754973.1 coordinate 20,175,342, forward strand.
AACACTAACAAAAATAATTAAAGTAACACGTGTGTTGCTTTAATTCTCTATTCAAATGCAGAAATTCAGACTTGTGATAGTAAAGTTATGGGTCATTAATAATACTATGTACATACTAACGTACTTAGATTTATCTAGTTCAGTCGGGAGACACCAATGAACCAAAGCGTTCTTTGAGTACCTATATTATATTATTATGTATCTGCTCATTGATGTTAAATGATGTACGTTCCTACGGAGATATTAATATTAATATATTCAGCAGTGCTATTTTTTAACCAACTTCCAAAAACGAAGGAGGTAGGTAATCAATTCGACGTAAACTTTTTTACTCCTCATTTACCCGAGGGGATATACTGGGTAGTTATGATTTCGCAATTTTTAAGGTTATTTTTTATTGCAGATTATCAACTAGTATCTTGCTGAGATTGTATTCTGAATGTTTCATTACAATGTATCTGTGTGTTGTGTACTATGTGCTATGTACGGCGTGTTTATTTTACTTTATCAATATTATAAAGTACTCATTCAATTACATTCAAATTATGCAAATTTCTATATATAATATTCACTTAGATCCTATTAGATTTTGAAGGATATCTGAATAGTGTTTCTCAATTTTTTATCTGTTCAAAGTGACCCCAAGATCAGGAAACATAAAATTTGAAATATTTGTTTTCAAATTGCTAATAAGGCACATTACTTTCATAAAATTACATTGAAGAAATATCAAGTTTTCATATTAAAATATTAATATTAAAAATTATTGAACAAACTCATTTCAAGATATGATCATGGGATCCATGATAAATCAATTTTCAATTTTCACTTCATCGATAAGAACTCCTAACAACATTGTTCGATTTTTATGATTTCTACTTTAATAGGAAGGGAGAGCTTCAGATATGATCACACATAAATTCTGTCGAGTTCTGGTGATAGAACTCACGAGAAAACATATTATCATGCTCTTCAATTTGCAAAATCGTCTGCAGTTAATAATACCTAAATATTAACAACGTCGTCTGAATTCAATGATTCCTTTTCTAACTACATACCTACTAGTAAGCCAAGAGGCTTGATAATGGGAATCATGAGAAATCATGAAACTCATCATTTTTTGTTGAGAAATCATGAATTGTATTACAAATAACATTAGGTACTACATATAAACAAACCATCACGCCATGTCCCTCATGAGGTAGGCAGAGAGAACCGAAACCTCATTTTTTTATCTTGACATCGTTTTTTTTATATGAAAGACTATTGTAAAATAATGTTTTTAATATTAATAATCTTATTGTAAAATAATTGAAAATTTCTTCATCATACGCCTTGTTGCATTTTTGTATAATATGGTAATTTAAAATATTATAGCATTCTCGCAATCGACTTGTTAGTCTTGTAAGTACGTAAAGAAGTATTGAAATATTCAAGTGTTCGCATGATGTCAAAACACGATAAAAATATTTTTTGTGGGTTTATTGAGTTTAAATATTTGGGCCAAAATAATATTTTAATAACAAGTACTTGTTAAACTATCCGTTACTTGTGAAACAAAACATTAACTTGAATGTTATTACATTTTTATTATTCAATATACCTATATCATAAAATATATTTTTATATTTATGTTCAATGAACGAAATTACATAGTTATTGTCAATAATGTCGAATTAAGTGATCGATATTTTTTGACCAATCCATAACCACATTAAATTTGAATAAGTTTTATTGTTTTTCGATTATAACTCCAACTCCTTGCAGAATGAATTTATATACCGCGCTTGCCAATACTACATTAATCACCTCAGCGACGTGGACATATTGTCTGTCAGTACACAGTATTCATATAGACGGACAATAAAATTAAAAATAAATTGACTAATTTGTTCTTTCTTCCAGTTTGAGTATTTTTTTTATTTATTTTCTTATTTCTACTTTTTCTTATTTTATTATTTCTACTTTTTGCCTATACTATTGCTCTTATACTATTGCCTATTATTATATTATTGCCTATTATTGCCTATTATACTATTGCCTATTATATTATACTATTGCCTATACTTTGCCTATACTATTTGCTCTTACAATGAATAATTTGATGTTGAATTTATCTTTTAATTTTTAAATTTTTACATTAGTTTGTGCATTTTAATATTAACCAGAATAATTTAAAAATATGTTTTTTTTACTGCTTGCTTGTTTCCTTTCCTTTTGCTATGAAAATTGCAAATTTTTATCCGGGGTAATATTTGATGTTCATTTTTTCATCGTGTTTCGAATGTACCCGCCCTATGATGATGAAAAAAAAAAGAAATAATCAATAAATAAAAAAAATATGTTTAGGTATTACTTTTTGAAAACATGTATTTAGGCATGAAACTGTATACTTATAACATTTTTGTTATTATAATTATTATTATGTATGCTGTATGTTTTCTGCATAAAAAAAAATAAATTAAATAAAATTAAAATAAATACATTTTAGTTAGCTAACAGAAATTTCTTTTGAGGCAAAGTTTATTAAGTAACTACGTAGATAATGATGAGTATAACTACGTATAGATAATAGTTGTAGTGTTTAAGCATACTTTACCACTGCGCAAACAATTTAGCTTGTTTTTCGTAATAAGTATGTATTTAAATATCGCATGTCTCTTTTTTTAATCGACCCAAATACTCGTTTGTAATGTCAGTTTTATTTTTACGAGAAACGAAATCGAAGAATTCTATAAAAGGACGAAGACCCAGTGACCTAGAGGATGTCACAACAAAATATGGTCTAGTATTAAATAACTCATTAGCCAAAGAAATTCTTGGACAGTCCTCGTGACAAATTCAAATCACCCACGTGGATAACGTA
>OY754973.1:20860838-20950838 GCA_963576475.1 Molanna angustata
TTGTCTCACGGAGAAGAAGAATTAAATAATTTTTTGAACACTATTAACAGCATTCATAAGATATAAAGTTTACAATGGAGAAGGAAAATAACAGACAAATACCTTTCTTAGACGTTTTAGTGTTAAAAAAAGCAAACGGTAAACTGGGGCACACAGTATATAGAAAGCCCACACACACCGATAGATACCTACACGCAACGTCCAATCATCACCCCGCACAAAATATGCTCAGTCGCAAAAACACTAATAACAAATTCAAAAAGAATTGCAGACAACGAGCATAAAAAACAAGAATTAGAATACACGAAAATGCTCTACGTTGTAATGGTTTCTCAGACTATATAATAAACAAAGCATTAAAGAGTCCAAAAACAGTGAAAGAAAAATCCAATGAAACACCATTATCAACAGCCCGACTACCATATATCAAAGGCGTCACCGATAAAATCAGCCGTCTATTAAACAAAAATAACATACGTACCGTTTTCAGCACAACAAATAAAATATCAACCTTTCTAAGAAACCCGAAAGACATCATTCCACTTGAAGCTCATGGAGTATATGAAATACCGTGCGGATCGTGCAATAAGACTTATGTAGGAAGAACCAATCGAAAAGTTGAAGCACGAATAGCGGAGCACAGAGTCGACATGAGAAACAAAAAACTTACATCCTCACTTGTACAACACTCGCTCACAGAAGGACATACAATAGATTTTGACCATTCAAAAATAATAGCAAGTTTAAACAGTGAACCTCTCAGAATTTACAGGGAAGCTATAGAAATATATAAGAGAAGGGATATAATGAACAATCGGACGACGGAGTTCGTTTGCCTAGTACCTGGAAGAACATTTTATATGACAAACAATACAATAATAATATTAATAATACCATAGCGAAAATAACCCCAAAACACAACAATAATAATATTAATGTCACAACTAAAATTAACAATAAATCACAACACAAAAATAATGATAAAATATTATTACCAACGAACACGACAGCAGGTGGGCGTGTCACAAGGAGCCCAATCACGTCGCGCTAACAATATTTGACATAAGCGGCCATCTTGTACGCTACGAGTCACTTGACGGTGAGCTTTCAGTGTGAGTAGACGTGTGTCGCGCGCGTGCTTTTCGTTCAGTCCTTGAAAATGCCTGGTGATATTCAGGCGAAACGTCGGAAGACAAATGGTCTTAGTCAAGACCTACTGACACGGGAAAACCGAGATAAAAATATTATAACATATATATATATATATATATATATATATATATATATATATATATATATATATATATATATATATATATATATTATATATATATATATAATATATATATATATATATATATATATATATAATATATATATATATATATATATATATATATATATATATATATATATATATATATATATATATATATATATATATATATATATATATATATATATATATATATATATATATATATATATATATATATATATATATATATATATATATATATATATATATATATATATATATATATATATATATATATATATATATATATATATATATATATATATATATATATATATATATATATATATATATGTTATAATATTTTTATCTCGGTTTTCCGTGTCAGTAGGTCTTGACTAAGACCATTTGTCTTCCAGACAAATTAATTAGGAAGACAAATGGTCTTAGTCAAGACCTACTGACACGGGAAAACCGAGATAAAAATATTATAACATATTTCACCCGTGAAAACATCAAATATAACATATATATATATATATATATATATATATATATATATATATATATATATATATATATATATATATATATATATAATATATATATATATATATATATATATATATATATATATATATATATATATATATATATATATATATATATATATATATATATATATATATATATAATATATATATATATATATATATATATATATATATATATATATATATATATACATATATATATATATATATATATATATATATATTATATATATATATATATATATATATATTATATATATATATATATATATATATATATATATATATATATATATATATATATTATATATATATATATATATATATATATATATATATATATATATATATATATATATATATATATATATATATATATATATATATATATATATATATATATATATATATATATATATATATATGTTATATTTCATGTTTTCACGGGTGAAATATGTTATAATATTTTAAATGCCTGGTGATATTCAGGCAAAACGTCGGAAGACAAATGGTCTTAGTCAAGACCTACTGACACGGGAAAACCGAGATAAAAATATTATAACATATATAAATATATATATATATATATATATATATATATATATATATATATATATATATATATATATATATATATATATATATATATATATATATATATATATATATATATATATATATATAAATATATATATATATATATATATATATATATATATATATATATATATATATATATATATATATATATATATATATATATATATATATATATTATATATATATATATATATATATATATATATATATATATATATATATATATATATATATATATATATATATATATATATATATATATATATATATATATATATATATATATATATATATATATATATATATATATATATATATATATATATATATATATATATATATATATATATATATTATATATATATATATATATATATATATATATAATATATATATATATATATATATATATATATATATATATATATATTATATATATATATATATATATATATATATAATATATATATATATATATATATATATATAATATATATATATATATATATATATATATATATATATATATATATATATATATATATATATATATATATATATATATATATATATATATATATATATATATATATATATATATATATATATAAAGGAAAAAAATGCAAAAATAATTGTATTTTTAGCTGTTATCCAGCAAAATCGAATCACATCAGTATATTTTAATTGTGGCAACTCCCTTCATTATTGTTATCGTACTTGCAACACTTTTTAAGCATCAACATGAAGTTTGTCACATACAAGATACGATAATGTCAGTTTAGTATTGGTCTTCACAGAGTGTGCGGGTGTTAATGGAATATTTTGCCCATTGATTTTGTGTTTATTTGAGACAGTGTTTGAGTGTTTCTTACATTTTTTTTTAAATAACAGGTAAACCTAATATTTATTACTAAATATTTATCACAATTATACTACTTATCAAATTATTACGATTTTGATAAATTATTTTCTAAATGTATGCTGAATTTCAGAATTTTTTGGTTTATTTTAGAAATGGGAAGATCTTGTGACCTCACTCCAAGAAAAAAATCTAAAATTGCAACCCTTCTTGGTCACTGTGAATACAGTCAACGAGAAATTGCCACACTTACCAATGTTTCTCAATATTCTGTGCACAAAATAAGTAGGCAAATGAAAGGAAATGTACCCCTTGAACCATCTCGAATAGGAAAATGTGGACGAAAGCGCATTACTACTCCGCGAACAGAAAGAAAAATCAGAAATGTTGCTCTAGAAAATAGACAGAAGCCTCGAAAAGTAATAAAATCTATTTTGCAGACCACAGGAGTCAATATATCTGATCGTACATTGAGACGAAGATTGGTGGAAATGGACCTCAAATGTTATCGCCCAGTGAAAAAGCCAAAACTAACACCTGAAATGCGTAAAAAGCGACTAGAATGGGCACTAAAACACCAAAATTGGAACGAAGACGATTGGAGCAAGGTATTAGAATGTAAAATAAGTTTTTATGAAACTTTCTGTATTAAATAAAATTGACTAGTGAAAACTTCTCGTGTTCTTTCAGGTTTGTTTTTCTGATGAATCCTCAATCCAAATACTGCAGGACAAAACTCAATATGTGAGAAGAAGGCCAGGTGAAAAATATAATGAGGAATGTGTGGTCCAAAGAGTGAAGCACCCTCAATAATGATCTGGTCAGTGATTAGTGGGATGGGTATGGGAAGGCTGTATATTGTGAATGGCACAATGCACCAGGACCAGTATATAGAAGTTTTAAAAGGGAGACTAAAGCCTCAAGTGGCCGAATGGTTTCCAAATGGAAAATATGTATTTATGCATGATTCTGCACCATGCCACAAAGCGAAAACCGTTACTAAATTTCTAGAAGGAGAAAAAATAAAGGTATTAGATTGGCCAGGAAATTCACCGGATCTAAATCCAATTGAAAACGTTTGGGAGGCTCTGAAAAGGGCAATTGTAAAAAAAGGTGTCATCACCAACAAAAGACAACTAATAGAAAACATAATTGAGGCATGGCACAACACACCAGAATTAAAAAATATCTCAATTAAATGTATCTCCAGCATGCCCAGAAGAATATCAGCAGTAATTAAAGCTAAGGGAGGATTTACTAAATATTGATCATTTTACCATAAAACGTATTTTATTATCAATAAACTATTATATATTCATAGTAAATGCATTTTATTTTATAAAAATATATTAAATCTCCCATAATATTCTAGAAAGATCGAAATAAAATAAAAAAATAATAATTTTCAATGATTCGAAGTCTAAAAACTGCTATAAATTCATTTGATTGTATTAATTTGGCCACCGTCTGTATATGTTATAATATTTTTATCTCGGTTTTCCCGTGTCAGTAGGTCTTGACTAAGACCATTTGTCTTCCGACGTTTCGCCTGAATATCACCAGGCATTTTCAAGGACTTAACGAAAAGCATATATATATATATATATATATGTTAACTTTAAGGTTTTCACGGGTATAAGATGCAAAACAACTTTTTGGGTAAACCCGTGTAGGATAGTCCTGAGAAGGACTGTTTGTCGCCTGACGTTTCGCCCGAATAACACCGGGCATTTTCGAAAGCCGCCTTAACGTTACCTACTCGAAAAGAACGAACGCGCGCGAAACACGACCGCTCGCAACGAGAGCTCTACGCTAAGTGAGAAGCGCCTGTCTATAGCGGACGGAGTTAAGGCGGAGGGGGGGGGGGTGCCAGATATTTAAACGCTAAGTCCAACCATAGCCCTGCTCAATTATCCTCAGTAATAAACACGCTAGTAACCCGGTCCTTCAGATTATCAGATACAAATAACATTAATAACGAACTAAACAGTCTTAAAAATGCTCTCATGTCGAATGGTTTCTCTAAGTCACGCATTGATCAATCCATTAGACGCTATAATAATAAAAATATTAAGAAAACAGAACCTAAACCAACGTCAATAGCATTCCTGCCATATATTAAAGGTACAACAGACAAACTAAGCCGCCTCCTCAAGAAGAACAATATAAAAACAATTTTTAAGACAGAAAATAAAATATCCACCTTCTTACGCAACCCAAAAGACTCAGTTCCACTCGAATCACACGGAGTGTACAAAATTCCGTGTAATTCGTGTGATAAAGTATATATCGGTCGCTCCAATCGCAAAATTTCTTCACGAGTGGCAGAACACAAAGTAGACGTCAAAAACAAAAAGATAACATCATCAATAGTACAACATGTTTTAAATGAAGGCCACACAATAGATTTCAAAAATACATCCACTATAGCAAACTTGAGATCCAAACCACAACGAATATATAGAGAGGCAATTGAGATATTTAAACACACCAATAATATGAACACCAGAAATGACGCTATAAGAATTTCTCCGACATGGTTAAATATTTTAGATCATAAAACATTTAATCCAACAACAATAATAAATACCCTAGCATCAAATACAGAAAAAACCCCAGTACCGGAAAAATCCACTGACAAACAAATAATAACACGTGCACAAAGCCGACTCATTAACAATAAACTTTCTCCATCAACAATCGGTTAAACCGAGGAAGGGGGAGAGGAGGGCACCCCCCCCCCTCCGCCTTAACTCCGTCCGCTATAGACAGGCGCTTCTCACTTAGCGTAGAGCTCTCGTTGCGAGCGGTCGTGTTTCGCGCGCGTTCGTTCTTTTCGAGTAGGTAACGTTAAGGCGGCTTTCGAAAATGCCCGGTGTTATTCGGGCGAAACGTCAGGCGACAAACAGTCCTTCTCAGGACTATCCTACACGGGTTTACCCAAAAAGTTGTTTTGCATATATATATATATATATATATATATATATATATATATATATATATATATATATATATATATATATATATATATATATATATATATATATATATATATATATATATATATATATATATATATATATATATATATATATATATATATATATATATATATATATATATATATATATATATATATATATATATATATATATATATATATATATATATATATATATATATATATATATATACATCGCCTCATCAACATTGAAACACTGTCTCATACGTGCTCATCTTTTTAGTACCTAATGCAATTTCACTTAAAAAGTCTTAACAGGTACCATGTAGAAAATACATACTGTGAGTTTCGTGACAATGTTTTTGTGTGTATGGTGAATTGTGAAAACTTTTGTCCTCTGGGAATCTTATATTTGTTTAAGAATCAAATATAAATGTTCTTCATAAAAATCCATTAAGAGATTGTCAAACTTTCAAGAAGAAAAAAATGAACACTTAGTACGGTGTGGAGAGTTTAGTGTTGGCTACAACCCACTCGTTTGAGAAATATTGGGCAACTCGCATAATATGATTACACGCATAATATGGCAACTCGCATAATTCGATGAATGGTTTTGTCAGATGTACACAAAAATATCAAACAAAATTATGTAAATTGTATTTAGGCACTCATAAAATTGGCTAATTTTTTGATTAAATTTTAGTATCTTTTCATAAACATCAATCGAATAACAATTGATTTTATTATAATGGTAATACGATAAAAATAAATTCCCATGATTTAAATAAATTACTCATTTGATAGCTTATTAATAAATATTTGTTAGTACCCAAATTTAGTAAGAAAAGCTATCGATTTTAACGAGTACATTATGATCGTGAGAAAATACTTATAAATTGTGATGATAAATGCAAACACATACTAAATTCAATTTTTAAGTAACTCAATCAAGTAAGTATCTACTATAAGAATAATGACGAGAAATAAACTCAGCCTTGTCAGCCTTGAGAAATAAACTCAGCCTTGGTCCAATATACCTACAATTATGGCAAACGTCGAAGGTCTGATTTTTCCTCGGAATTTATTTTTGTATGTTCTTAACAAGAAGTTCCACAATCAGTCTCTACAAGGGTTAGCAGACTTATCTGGACGTGATCATCATTCGTTCCAATGCTTTATCAGTAGAATTAGTTCATGTATCACGAGCTATCATCGGCTGGCTTACGTGATTACATTATGCGCTTGCGCAACGTTCACTTATTATGCCTTCCTGTAGAGTTCCTTATCAATCCAAGAAGGAACCCAGGAAAAGGTATAATTGGTGATCGTTGCGCAAGCGCATATATTGATCACGTAAACCAGCCGATGACAGGTCGTGAACCCTGTAGGTGCCTTGAGTTCCAGGTTCTCCTATTATATTCCATCTTCGTCTCTATTGAGATGTAAAAAAATGTCATAAAATATCGTTGACTCCCAGACTGAGAAAAAAATCCAATGTTTGTGTAATCCAATATGCAGCTATAAAATTTTTCGATTTATATCAATTATTGTCTGGATGAGAATTTTTTAAATTGGATAAAATATATTGGATAGATTTTCTTATATCTTTTACACAAAAAATTATATAAATTATTTTGTATATATTTTATATAAAAAAACTAGCGGACCCGAGAGACGCTGTCCTGCCCGAACTATTTAGGAAACAATAAAATATATGTAACATATATTTGAATCATATATGAATGTCATTATTCGCTGAGAAAACTTATATTTTCTTGTTAGATGAGCCGCTAAACACTTAGAGGTTAGATTGACTGTCATTTCGTATATAATTGCAATACAGCATATGTGGTCAGATTTCTTGTTGTTAGATGGAAAAAACTAAACATTGCTAATTTGACATTAGCGCCACCTATTATAATTTATGGTTGAAATAAAATATGTTTTTTTATTTTCCTTTTATTATATTAATGTTTAAAATTTCATTTTGTGAATGTATGTAGACCATTCTGGGACTCACACAAACACACAAAAAATTTCATCAAAATCGGTTCAGCCGTTTAGGAGGAGTTCAGTGACATACACACGTACAGAAGAATTAATAAAGATGTGTTAATAATAAATTAATAATTAATAAAGATGTGTTAAATTTACTATGTATTTTTAAATTATTTTTTTTGTAAATAAATAAAAATTCGATAAATTGTATGTCAACTATTTATTTGTATAAAAACACAGTCACAAAAAGAAACTAAAAATAAGTATCTAAGTATTTATTTTACACAAAAAATTTTATAAACCTATTAAACATGATAACATGAACAAATGTTATTATTTCCTTTTTCAATTCGATTAAGAATAGGCGTAATTTAACATGATATGTTAAAATACAGAACATCTATATAATTAATTATAAAAAAATATTTGATAAAGAATAGTACTTACAAATAATGCAACATATAATTTAAAACGGTACATGATTATAAATTAATGTTTTGAAATGAATATCGATGGATGTCATGAAATAAAAGTATATTTAATTATAGTTTATTTCTTACTATTAGAAATGACGAAAACATATGGGATGGTATTTTTTTTATTAAATAATGCTGGTTCATAAGTGAGTATATGTTCATTGAGATAAATACTTCTTCTACTGTCATCAATTTGCTACTTTTACTGTCGTGTCCGAATGTTGAAAAAATGTTACCGAGTTAGTAGCGTACATCTTTAATTTATTTATTTATTTATTTTATTTTTATTTATTTCTATCCAAAAATATACAGTATATATGAGATACAAAATATCTTAAGATAATATAAGCTTATTCATAGATAGTTAACATACAAAGTAAATATAAGTTATTTCATTTCAATAAATATCAATTTACCACTTCACTGGAGCTTACATAGTTTAAGCCATATCTTTTTGTTTGTATCTTTGTTACTAGCTCCCTCACTAGGCATAGCCTGTGCTAAGGTGAGCTAGTTTTATGTTATTGTCTATTACGTTGTTTATTTATAGATACATTTACATATAATATAAGTACATGTACATACATACGCTAAGCATTCAAACGTATGCATCTTTCCTTCTAAATACAATATTTCATTTTGAGTCATGCACACACAACCAAAATTTGTGGAAATAAATTATTTGTCTATTCTGTTGTTTGTAATAGTGCATTTACATTTTATTTGGAAGAATTATTTCCTTAAGGATTTTTTCATCTATTTCATAAACCCATCTTAGTGATAGTTAGTAATAACGGCTACTTAACCATAACTTAACTAAATCTTTCTTAACCATCTAAAAGTACCATCTAAAAAAACAGTCCTTTTCCGTTGAATATTGCGTTCTTTAACGGGAAAGGGACTGTACTTTATAGTTTTAGATGGTTAAGTATGTTTTAAAGTCAATGTATGTATTTAACTCGATTTAACTAAATTTTGAATCTAGTCACTTTCATTCTCATCGTGCGAAATATCAACTAATTAGTTGATTTGAAGCTAAAATTGAGTGGAGTATGCGTTATGCGCAGCACCACGTTAAAAACCACTATTGTTTTTGATGACAGTTGACTATTTATAAATAGTTTACGTAATGGATATAATTCAAATGAAACTTCAAATAGTAATAAACTATAAAATGAGCAATGTATTGTGCTCAAATATTTTTGTCAAACTTGGTGATGATTGATTACATCAAGTAAAGACCGCCACTCAAAATAGCTGATGCCGCTGTCACTGAGCTGGGGTAAGATTTGCGATGAGAGCATCAAAAATTGATTTTTGCGTTAAGGAATCTTGGTGTAATTTCGTTTTTTTGCTTGGTTGGTATATATGCAAACCGCCAACCTTCACGACGAATTTGCTTGCAGGAAAATATACCTAGTTTACACATCTTAAAGGATATAAAATAATACAATTGCCGCCATAATAAACAAGTACCAAAAACATCAATGTTTTTAATGAATTAAAATTATGATAGAAATTATAAATATATTATTGCATTTTTATAACAACTACGCTGTCTTATGAGATTGGCAGTAAAAAATTCCACTCACTTTTGCCTTGGCAACCGTTTTTCGTCTTACATTAGCTTTAAGCAGTTCTATTTCGAGACATTCATTTCCATTATGACTACAATATTCTCGTCAATCTCACATTCCTTCCTTATGTCTACATTATTTCTTATTCTATCATATATCGTCAGATAACATTTTATAAACGACCTAATTTTTGCAGCATTTTTGAAAATTCATACATTTTCTGTCGCATCTATGTATGTCACTAACATACATACCGTAAAGTCAGCGGTGTATTTTTATACTCAAAACCTATGTAGGATATCATAAATTGAGAAGAAAATAAGGTTAATTAGATATTTGATATTAAAATATGCAATTTTTTTGTACTTAGTTTGAACATACCAACAATAATAATTATAATTTATATACCTACCATAAAAATGTTATATATTTTTGGTATAGAAGAACTTAATTAAATAACAATTTAAACTACAAACAATGATTGGTTTTTCACAATGGAAGGATAAAAATATGATATTATCATTATCTCAGAACTATGTACTTGGATATCTAAAGATTAACGTTTATAGCGGAGCTCTGGTTCGGTATTGCAATTAAAAAATTAAAATTACTGGTTCAATTGAAAATTTTATATCCAATTTATGTTTGAATTATTCGTTTATACATATAAAAATGTTCATATACATACCGGTTAAATATGATCGTTCTAAAATGTACAAAATGTACAGTTAAGTAATTGATATATCGAGTTCTTCGTGTGGGGGAGGAATTCTATGTTTCAATCATTTGCATTTGTGTTCTATTTAATTGTATTTTGATCTGTTTGTATTGATTTGCCAATTATTTTTCTTAAGTTAAATTTTTATCAATTGTATTTTCTCATCTTGTTTTTACTCTTGAGACATGTATCATTCAATATTGGATGAAACGTCTTTAAATTAATGAAAAAAAAATGGTAATAAGATTTTGATCAGTGTCTTTAAGGCGTGTTTTGTTTAGACATCTAATGAATTTTAATAAGGTAGAAATTGATCCCATGAATGTGTTTGATTCGAAGAAATTATTATTATTTATATAGCAGCGTTCTATACGTTTACGTAAAACACGTAATATTGATTGTTAATTTGGAGATAATTATTATGATTTCGTATAAAATTAATGAAAATAAGGGCACGTATGATGTAGATAACTTTAGTAAGTAAACATGTAGTGAATAATATTTTGATTGCAATAATGAATTTTGTATGATTTGCTAAAATTTTAATAAAGAAAATAAATATGTAGTAGATAAATGTCAATAAATGTGTGAAAAAGTTACTAGTGTTTGAATTAGATAAATTAAATACATGTCATCTAAAAAATTCATAGTCACTTATAGTGAGAAAAATAGTTATTTGTTTATTTATAAAAAGGGTACATCGACAGACATCCCAGCTTACAATTAGTTATGATACAAAATTAATTTAGTTATGATACAAAGATATTAAAAAATCAAATTCCGTTTGAAAATCGAGGATAATCGATTTTTAACATGAAATTCTGCTATTTAAATCAATAATATAATATTTTCTATATCTCAATAGAGACGAAGTTGGAATATTATTGGTGAACGTTGCATTAGCGCATAAAGTGATCACGTGAACCAGCCGATGACAAGTCGTAAGCCCTGTAGGTGCATTGTGTTCCTGGTTCTTCTATAATATTCCATCTTCGTCTCTATTGAGATGTTAGAAAATTGTCATTTATAAAGTGTTTATTTTTCATCTTCGTATTTATAAAAACTGTTGAATTTGAAAAAAAACTAATATAGAAAATGTCTAAGAGACGGATTACAATGAATAGTGTTGTCACAAAATTACTGACGAGAATTTTTTTTATATTTTTCAATGTTAGTTCTTCTTCTCCGTACTCGTGATGACCGTCTCGTCCTTGACTGTCTCCGTGGTCGTCAAATTGTCGTCGTCCGGATGCTTGTCGTCTCTTATCGGGGCGACCTCTCCGGAGTTGGGTCTCTCGTAGAGGTAGCTGGTGTCTGGCCGAGGGCGATAGACTGGCGCTGGCCTCCTCCAACTACTGCTGCCGCTGACCGGATAGCTATCAGGGGAGCAAGAAGAAAACTGGATGTTAATCAGACATATTTTCTTTGAATTAATTACAATATTATATTAATTAATAAAAGCCAGAAACCCGGCAGTCGGTAATAGGAGAGCGGAGATGGAAGATTTTGAATGCGAGAAAGAAATACTTAGGAGGCCTGAGCCAGATTGAATATCCTTAACAATATCGCCAAATGCTATTTTTTTTGTATGAGATTTTACGTTTGTCGTAGAATTTTTTTTCTACAATAACAAACATCAAACGTCAAATCCCATACAAAAAATAGCGTTTGACGATATCGTTAAGCGTTTTATCTTACATTTTTCTCAAATAACTCTTGTAATAAGACCTTTAATAAATACTAACATACAAAAAAAAAATATAAATCGAATTGTATTGAGTACATAATCATATTTGTTATTGTTTTTGTTTATGGATTATAAATTGCTGTATGTTTCCCCTTAAATTAAATAAATAAATAAATAAATAAATAATCAAACTTATTTCATTTAAATAAAAAAATAATATAACTGTTATTGTCCTATAATCTTAATTTTTACCACAAAATGATGCTACATTATGTGATAATTTTGTGACTTTTCCCTATTTAAGGTAGGCAGAGAGAACCGAACGTAAAATTTTTCAATCTTGACGTAAATATTTTGCCCCATTTACTTCCATACATCGTGTCATACTTGCTCTCCTATTATTCTGATTTCGTATGTTCCCATCTTTCAAAATCTCATTTATTTGATTTTTCACTCTACGAGGTAGTCAAATCTGCGTGTTTTGTCTCATTCACATTCATAAATCGCGTCATACTTGCTCTCCTATTATTCTAACTTCGTATTGGAAACTTTCAAAATCACATTTATATGATCATGCCAACTCTTTCTCTTCGACCCCTACATCTTATTCTTCTCTTTTCAGCCTATATATATTTTTTTTTTTTTTTATATTAAATATTTATTTTTCATTAAAAATACAAAAATACATTTGAAAATTAGAAACAGACAATAATTCAAAAGTATTGCCCCATTAAAAGTGCGGACACTTGTGTATGGGGCAAAACTTACTACTTACTATACTTTCTTTGTCAGGCGTTCATCATTCATCCTCTCTACATGTCCAAATCATTGCAAAGCATTTATCCTCATTCTACTCACAATATCTGTTTCAATCTTACTCGTACATTCTCATCAGATCCCAGCCTCATTTCCACAGCGTAAATTTTACTTTCACACCCTTAACATTCAGTGAAAATGAATTTATTTTTAAGGGATGGAATTATATTGACATTTAGGTAGATGGTTGGTTTGAATTAAGCATCAACCTGTTATATATAAATTTAATTTACAGCCAAATCGTGACCCGTGAGGTAAACAGTATAGCTGCGAATGTTCATATTATATATTCAATACGCATTATTTAAGGTAAATTTATACACATTTGTGGTCCGTTTCGGGTTTTGTTCGAGGAACTACATCTGATCAGTGGTCGTAAACTTTGTTTGGAAAAGCACTTCAATTTATAACCGGTACCTACCTCTGCAAATTTGGCGAGTTTTGGGGACTAGAGGTCAAATAAAATACAGATGTGTCCACGTGATTCAGAAATAAGACGATTTAACATAAGCTGATGTTTTTTTAATGTAATATTCATTAAAATATCCAACGGTCGATTTGTATAGAGAATTTAGATCTCTTAAAAAATCATGAGTATGAAAATTATAAAAAGTATGCAATGTGAGAAAATTCTGTGTGGCTTAGTGGACTTTGATGTCAAAAAACAACAACGTATAGGCTTCGTAGCATATTATTTAGGGTCAAATACAGTCTTATAACATATACAAAAAAATACTATAATTATTTATTTAAAATTGCTTCTCGGGCATCTAACAGGTATTATGTCAAATATTAATTTAACACACACCCAAAAACAAGTTGCCATATTCTGGAGACTTGGGATATTCATCGTCTCACAGATCCAGACTGAAAACACAATTAAAAACTGTGTCTCCACCGGGAATCGAAATCGGGAATTTTGGATTAGCAGTCAGATACCTAACCAACTGAGCCACGAAGGCCGATTCAATGAAATAAACAAAAAACAAACCAATTACATTTGTCCACAGATGATGTTTATTTAAAATTTTTAAATAATCACATAAGTTCCTTCATTATGTTTGTTAGCACTTTTGCCTGTAACAGTAAAGAAAGGGAAGGAAAAATGATGTGAGAAGGATTAAATTTGTTCCTGCTATAAAATAACAAAAAAAACAAAATTTAACTATCGGTACACAAATGAAAAATACTAAAAAATACATAAGTTTGCGCCGCTATGCATCTATATAAAGTGTTTTTGTAGCAGTTATTACTAGCAGTGAATATGTACTCCTGAATGTGGGATACTGCCCGAGAGATTGACATTATAGAAATGACATGCCCTTTTGATAAATTCGTTTTGATTTGAATTGGTGTTGTTTCGAGGAACGTAAAACAAGTTGGTCGATGTACCATTTCGCAACGACGCGACGCATGGAAATTGATGTACCTTTAATAAATTTGGACAGTCAACTTTCGAGTTAATAATTTTAAAAACAAAACATTTGATCCGCGACTTCTCTCCTGTGCAAGGCCGTAGCCAGAAAATAATTTCGGGGGGGGTTTAGCGTGGAACAGTAGAAACAAGTCTCCCCGTAGTCATCTTAAGTAATAAAGTGTGTATTTGTCTCACGCGTCCTGGAAAAATAAGAACATCTAAAAATCTAATGTATGTGCGAGCATGTACCAGTATACCTGACTCAGTGTCACACTAAAAGAAATGTCATAAAAATGCTGAATTATTAAATATATTTCAATAATTATTTTTTTCATGCAAAATTTTGAAGTGAATGCACCGTAACAACAGAGTGAAATGGGTGCACCGTATGTAACTGCAGTCTTGATCCCCCCGCTGGCTACGGCCTTGCTCCTGTGTACAATCTTTGTTATTCGGAAATGTTTCTTAATTTCATCATACATATATGTGTGTTATATGATTTGAAGTTAAATAATTTGAGGAATCCTTTTTGGACCCTCTCCAGTCGATTGACATATTTATTGTAGCGTGGGTTCCAAATCTAACAACATTTCTCTAAATGTGAACAAACATAGATATTTTTCTGAGTCCTGAAAAGAGAAGTCCTGAAGTTGGTGAAAAATTTACAAATTCTCAGAACGAAACCCAATAAAAACATAACATGTTATAAAACTGTCGATTTGTTCAAGATAATTTTCTCGTGACTCAGAGGCTTCTCAGCATATATGTTCTACATATATTTTTAAGATTTTTTACATATGTGCACCACGAATGTATAACAATACATAAAAAAAATGTCAGTAACAAAGTGGCTACTTCAAGTAGGTAGACATCATTTTGATGTAATTTATTTTACAAGTAAATATACATCTTCCTACGTTCCCTAAAATAGGGCAGAACGCATTCATTGTGCGGGCTTGCAATAGTTACAACAATAACTTTGCAGGCCTGGACATGTTTGATAGTAGCCAACTGCGATACAAAATTGAACTATATAAAAGGTTGCATTCGCCTACAACGATAGTTGAATAAATATTAATAAATATGTTTACTTCACTCCTTACAACCCATCCTATAACCATGCACATCCTTCTTATACTTATTACAATATATGAAATGCTTTTTTTTTTATTAAATTTTTTGTAACTGTCATTATTCTGTACTTTCTGGGATTGGTATGTAATTGGTCTCATTTCTGTAAATCGTTTGTGTATTGTAAGTGTTAACATGACTGTTTACTAATCCAAATAAATTAATAAATAAATAAATAAATAAGCATAAAAATGCTTGTGCTATAGGTGAACGAAATCGGTCGAGGCAGGATTCGAACTCGCGACCACTGGATTACTAGCCCAGTGCGCTAACCGCTCTGCCATCGACCCATCTGTTTCAACAATAATAATATAACTAATGTCTTTCTACTCTATATTGTGTTTTTGGTGGTTATTTTTAATATGATTTTTTATGTTAGTATTTTGTTTCTTGTTGTTATTTTTTATTGTACTGTAATTTTTTCTGTATTATAAGTATGTGTAATATTTTTTATATGTTTTATAATAATAAAATGTAATAACTATGCAAATAAAACAGGTCGGTAGTTGCTTCGGAACAAAAATACTTTCTTTATTATATTATTATGATCTACATAAATATATGTATGAATTCAGAATTTGGAATAAAACATTTAGTGTGTGTGGATCTCATGTGTGACATGCAATAAGTTCAGTGAAATGTGATAAACATAAAATTTAAAATTGTATGTAGGCCGTAGGTTTAACTGCTCTGAGTCATAGTTGGATTGCGACAATTTATTATGAAATTTTCGCTAAATTAAACCGAGATGTCCCCCGCTAAAAGGATAAATTTGTAGAATAGTAAATTTACATTTTAGTTTAAACTAAACTTTTGGAATCATGCGTTCACTACATATATGTGTACTTCACTTGTATTTAAATCTACTTGATTTAAGATAATAAAGTTCATTATATTCAAAACATTAGTATAACTGATTACATTATTTTAAATTGAATTGCTTTTTCAATCTCAACATACCATTGAAGAAAGCGTTAGTAAATTTTCTAAAATCTATATGTACCTAATATCTACATAAATTAAGAAATAATTACACAAGAGTGATATATGCGTGTCTCATACCTATATTGTGCAATAAGCGTTTTATTTATAGGTTTATTTAGAAATTCGAGACGGCTAATATTCATAAATCAATAGGGTTGATAGGTAGGAAACGGAACTCTCAGAGCCTTAATCCATTTATTTGTATAGCATCAATTAGTATATAAAACGAGTGGGTTGTGGCCAACGCTAAACTCCTCACTAACAAGTCATTCTATAAATTATTAAAATTTTGTATGGAAAATATTCAGCATTTTCATGAAATGAGTTTGATAAATTGTTTTTTATTTAAATATTTTATTATGAAAACTTGATAGCTCTTCAATGCCATTTTATAAAAGTGAAAATAAAAAATTCAAATTTTAAATTTTCTGAGCCTGGGGTCACTTTGAAATATTTGACAGTTAAAAAAATTGAGAAACACTATTCAGATATCCTTCAAAATAGATATACATATTTGCAAAAATTGAAAAGAATTGAATGAGTACTTTAGTCTATGTATAATCGATATAGTAAAATGAACACAAGTGGAAGAAATGAATCAGAAAGAGACTTGTCCTACATCATAAAATAACATGAGACGATATACATGAGACAACTTACACTTACAAAATTGATATTCACATTCCTTTGCATATTATAACTTATTACATACATCATACATACATCATAACAAAAATTAATAAAAAATACATAGTATCACCTAAGAACAGATCTAGGTCTAGTGAGGTGATATAATATATTGCATATAACTTTATTAAACTGTTTATAATGAAATACCAAATGTTTATATTTGTAATGTTTAAATTTATTTTGTAATGTGTAAATTTCCGGAAATAAAAAAAAATCAATGAATTTGATACATTTTATTTTATTTTTTTAAATCATTTACAATGTGCATTAATATGTTAAAAAAGTAATGTATCTCTGTCAATCTGTGTTTTTCGATCATGTCATCCAATAACTTCAACACGATTTAAACAACCTCTCAGAATATTGCAGACAAAATAGGCTCGACTTAAACGTATCTAAATGTAATAAGATTTCATTCACCCGTAACAAAAACATTATTCATTTTAATTATACTCTTGAAAATAATTCACTTATTGTAGTTGATCATATTAAAGATTTAGGTATAATTTTGGACTCCAAATTACTTTTTGATAAACATTTGGACACTATAATGGGTAAAGCACTTAAATCGCTGGGATACATCCTCCGACTGTGTCGACCATTCAAGAATATAAACACATTGCACAAACTTTATTCAGCATATATTCGACCACACTTAGAGTATTGCACCCCGGTGTGGACTCCAAATTATACCACTCATAAAAGCAGATTAGAATCTGTTCAAAAGAAATATCTCAGGCACATTAATTTCCGACTTCACTTACAATTTCCATCTTATCAGGAGTCGGTTATATTTCATAAATTTATCACTCTCGAAAACCGACGCATCTTATATGATCAATCATTACTATATAAAATATTGAACAACTACTTCGATTCTCCTGACATCGTGAAATTAGTTGAATTACGTGCCCCGGTAAGAATGACAAGAAGACCTGAATTGTTTCATGTCCCAGTATGTAGAACGAACTATCGAAAATTCTCCATTATACCGCGCATATGCCGTCAATACAATGAAAATTTTAATGATGTTGATATTTTCCAATTTCGTTTTAATAAATATCGACAAATGATACGAGGTAAACTGATGCCGGTTGATTGTGTGGTAAACCAGTGAAGTGCGGCAGACACCTTCATGACCTTCATTTCTTCCCTCTTCCCCTCCTCCCTACCCCTTCATCTCCTATCAAACAAAATCCTTTACACACTACCATGATATCTTGTTTGTTTTTTTCACTTTGTTTTATTTAATAACATTTTTTTTCTGGTTTATTATTTATGTTTATTGATCATATTATTTTAATTTGTGGATAGATGTTTTGGCGCAAGATTTATTTTATTGTTCTGTACCTTCATTATT
The DNA here is from genome assembly GCA_963576475.1 of Molanna angustata. NCBI lineage: Eukaryota > Metazoa > Arthropoda > Insecta > Trichoptera > Molannidae > Molanna > Molanna angustata. The sequence continues at coordinate 20,879,926 of OY754973.1, forward strand.
TTGTTGTCGCTGTTGTCTGTCCCAAATAAATAAATAAATAAATAAATAAATAAATAAATATTACGTCCAATTAAGTAACTTTAAGAACTAATATAGGATCGTTCCAAAATTTTAGAATTAAGGTTATTTGAACCTAATATCGTATTCTGTAATTGACGTGGTTTCTTAATTTAAAATATACAAAATTTGCGCTGTAGATAACTCAAATTGTTTATAGCGCAGATTACGCATGCGTACTGCGCACTGCTCGGCCATGCTGCAGGCTAAGTCTGTAAGTAGATCTCGACCGATAAATGTCGAGATTAACTTTGGTAATCACTAACGCGACGTCCTACGTAGGCGATTCAAAGCGAATGCGAAGCGGCGCGGCGCGGCTCGAAAATAACAAACAGTCGGTAACTATGGTAGTGTCCTACGTTACCGACCGCGAGTTGGTTTCGATGCGGCGCGGCGCGATGCGAAGCAAACGCGATCAGTTGGTTTGATATTTTCGCGTGAATTGATAGCGGCGCCATTGTTTTTTGACATGTCAGAAACAGAAATTTTTATTTCGGTCCATGAACGTCCCATATTATGGGACAAATTATTATTGAACCGCGAATTTTAGGATTTGGAAAAATAAATGGGACTACAAGTAAACACATTTATTTATTATTGCTATTATACAATAGGATGTTGTTCAAAACACACAAAGTTTTCTCTCGCTTGCACGAATGTCAAATTTATTAATTCAAGATCACGTAATTCTTCATACAAATCGTGATATCCCCCATAAATATGCCTCTCTAAGTACACAATATTAGTTTCACTTCTCTGCCGTACATACTTCTTGAGTATTTTATATACGTACATCCATGACAGTAGCTGGCGGCAGAGGGAACGATTCGCGCACACGTAGGACAGAGCCGCCGCGTCGCACCGCATCGCATTGAATTCGCTTGTATCCGCACCGCATCGCTTCGCAATCGCGTTCGCTTTGAATCGCCTACGTAGGACGTAGCGTAAGCAGATAACGCGTGGAATCGTTCTCGCCCACTTATTTGACGGCGAGATTGGGTCGACATGGTCGACATCGAGTCGAGAGACAAGATCTAACGCCGCCATGTTGAATAGAATGTCATTTTTACGCGAACAATGCCGAATTTCATATTTTTTTTGAGAATAATTATATAAACGGGTTAAACGACGCCGTTTAAGAGATTCTTCAAACCCTTTAAATATTCCGCGTAATTCATTTATTGCTAATTACCGCGTAACAAAAGTTTTATATTGTTGTATATTTATTGGAAATATGCGTCCGTACTTAGATTATAACATTATAATTCTATGCGTCCGTAAATGTTTTCCGTAGGTATAGATTTGAAATAATTTTTGATTTTGAGAAAGTATTCTTGTAAGCTATTTTATCACACTTAACAAAAGAAAATTCGGCAAAATTCGAAAGTTTTTAGTAAAAAAATAACACGCTGCTGTCATCACACTTGATAAATTGATCGAAATATTATTAAAAATAATTTTTTTAATAATATTATTCAAATCATGGGGAAAATATTGTGAATTGCCATAAATGATAATTCAAAAATGTACCGCAAGCCAGCCTAACGGCGACAAATACTAATAAGTGCATTTACGAACTCGACAGCGCTTAGTGACTACGAATTGTCGTCACGGGCGTAAACATGGCGAGAAGAGCGGCGATACGTTGTCGGATCTCGACTTTTTTACTGACTTGGCCTGCATATTTATGTCATGTCGCCTAACCTAACATTTCAATTGATCTACACTGATTTTCATAGGTTTTTATTTTCAACATAACGCAACACGTGTAAATTATCCATTTGTATTTGTTTCCGTACAGAACTGATGTTTTTAACATAGCTAAAATATCCCGGACTGCTGTGAAAATAACTAGTACGCTTCCGATAAGGTGTGAACTAAAATTAGGAACGTTTTGACAGTTGACTTGACTAAAATGTGGTTAGAGAATAGATAATTGAACTAATTCGTGACTTGCTTGGAGTAAGAACGTTCCTATTTCAGCGTTATAGAATATCAACTTGGAAGAAGTGGATTAGGAACGCACCTATATGTACTAGCCGGAACGTTCTTAAAAAGTTATAAAATCGGATGCACCTATTATAGAGTCATAAAACTGTATCAAATAAGTGGATGACATGGAATATTATAATACAAATGAAACATAGAGATTTTCTTAAAAAAATGTTATTAAAAGACCCAAATAATGCAATTTTAAAATTAGATTATAAAAAACTTCGGAACAAAATTAATAAAGACATATCAAAAGCAAAAAATTCATATTACAAGTCGAAAATTATTGAAGCAGAGGGAAATAGCAAATTATTATGGAAGGAAATTAATAGCTTATTAGGTAAAACCAAACAAAACATTGATGAAGAACTTTTAAGATATTTTAATAATTTATTATTATTATTTCGTATGGCATATGGCAATATTTAGAAAAGAAAAATAGCACTAGGCACGTCAAAAGTAAAAATATATATATATGATAGGTCATACGCAGGGTGCTCGTCACAGGCATATATCCAAGTCATCAAGCCAGGCAGCAGCCAATGCAGTGGCCGTGATAAAGTCGCTTTCGCCCCCATGATATCGTCGTACACTGCATTCGTGAACTATGTGTTGTACGGTTTGATGAGGAGCACCACAGTCACACTCAGGGTTCCGTCTCATACCCCATTTATAGAGGAATTCCCCACATCTGGCATGTTCAGTACGTACTCTATTAAGAGCACACCAGGTGCGACGAGGGAATCCGAAACCAGCGGGCTGTTGAGTAGGATTCATGCCCCTCCATCTTGCGGGTGCTGAGAGAAGCCAGGTATGTTCCCACTCTTCGTTGCAATTAAACTTGTCAGCAAGTAGTTGTTCACCTGTTTTTACTGAAGGCTTCCTAGATTTTAGCCTAAGCGTTTGCAAGTTTGCTATGTCAGCATGGATAGGGAGCATCGGGTTTAATGTTATCTTGGTCATCTCTCTCATCAGTGAAAGTTTTCGTCTTGTTTCAGGTGGTGCGATGTTGGCCAGAGTTGGTAGCCAGATCAAGGGCGTTGATTTAAGTGTTCCTGAGATAATTCTCATGCTGGTATTTAATTGGACATCGATCTTGTTTGTATGAGCACTGTTTAACCATGCCGGAGCGCAGTATTCAGCAGCTGAGTAGACTAGCGAAATCGCTGAAGTTCTTAAAGTTGAAGCGAATGCACCCCATGTAGTCCCACATAATTTTTGGATGATATTATTTCTAGTGCTCAACTTACCAGCGATATTCGTGAGGTGTTTTTTAAAAGATAGGGTCCTGTCCAGTGTTATACCGAGGTATTTAGGCTGAGGGTTGTATTTAAGTCTTGTTCCCTGGAACACTATATTCAATTTTATGTTCGCCTGTTTATTATTTAAGTGGAAGCAGGATGATTCGGTCTTGCTTAGATTTGGGCATAACCTCCATTTGCGGAAGTAATCTTCGAGAATTTTTAGGTCTTCAGTGAGGATGCTTTCTGTTGTCTGTATATCGGAGTGCTGAAACCCTAGAGCCAGATCATCAGCATAGGTAAATTTTCTTGCTACAGTGTTAGGGAGGTCAGCTGTATACAGGTTGAACAGGAGGGGAGATAGAACGGAGCCTTGTGCTAATCCATTATTGAGTCTTCGACCACGGCTTCTCTTACTATCCCCCAAGGTCACTCTGAAAATTCGATTCGATAACATATTGTTTATAAGTTGGGCTATTTTCATACAAGGAATCACTCTCAGAAGCTTATATATGAGACCCTGCCGCCACACAGTGTCATAAGCAGCTGTAAGATCGACAAATACAGCAGAAGTCTTAAGTTTTTTCTGAAAACCAGCTTCTATATGGGTTGTTAAGGCAAGTACTTGGTCGCAGCAGCCTCTGTTTGGTCTGAATCCAGCCTGCTCTATGGGAATGGCGGATAGAATTGTAGGACCAATTCTGTTATATATAATTCTTTCAAACAATTTATAGCACACGCTCAACAACGCTATAGGGCGGTAGCTTTCAGGGGAGTTGTTGGGCTTGTTTGGCTTGAGAATAGCAACAATATTGGTTTTCTTGAAGTCAGGTGGTAAATTACCAGATGTCAGTATGTCTGTGAACAGCTCAGAAAGCCACTTTCTCACGCGTGGGCCAGAATTCAAAAGAAATTCCGGATAAATTTCATCTATGCCTGCAGCTTTGCCAGGGCGAGTGTCTTTCAGAGCTGTGTCTACCTCTTGCTTAGTAATGGGAGAGGAAAATTGCGCAGATGGAGTTAGTGAACCACTCAAATTTTTTAAGAGTTTTTTCACCTCTCTTGTATGGTTCTTATCAGAGGGTACCCTCGCCATTTTGATTATGTGATTGGCAATTTCCTCTGGCGTGATTGAAGATTTTGAAACAATTCTGTTTGGTGTTGAGCTATCCAGCTTTCGGAGTAGACTCCATGCCTTTCTACTGGAGTGTTTAAAGTCCATGTTTTCAACCAGCCTTGTCCAATTGTTTCTTCTTGTTTCATCTAAGGATAATAGTAGTTCGTCAGCAATTTCAGCTTCTCCCTCGGCAAGGAACTTTTGGTAAAGTTCTTCACTGGTATCACTCCATCCAGGAATATATTCTCTTCGAAATCCTCGCGGAATGTGTTTTTTGGCAATTTTCCTTATCCTATTTTAATAATGACGAAACATCTATTGCACAATTATTTTGTCAGACATTTATATCTGAGATAAATAAAATTACAACACCATGTCGAATTAATTAATGTCAGAGTGATTGCATTTCTGTGTGTGATAAATCAATTTACTTCAGAAAAGCTACGGTAAATCATATTAGAAAAATTATAAAAACATGTAAAAAGAAATCTGCAGGTATGGATGGTATAAAAATGGCGGATATACAAGAAATCTCGGAAAAATTATCTCCAATAAAATCTGTTCTAATAAATAAAAGTGTAGAGGAAGGAATTGTACCAAACGGATTGAAAATTGCTATAATTAGACCTATTTATAAAAAAGGTTCACATTCTGATTACAAAAACTACAGACCTATTTCTATATTACCATCGATTGACAAAATAATGGAAAAATATATCGTTGATCAAATTAAATCGTTTCTATCGAAAAATAATATAATATCTGAACAACAATATGGTTTCCAAAGCGGGAAAAATACTACTACACTTCTCAAACTTTTTACAAATTTTATTAATTCACAATTAAATAACGGAAAACACGTGATTGTTGTTTTTGTAGACTTTACGAAGGCTTTCGATACAATTAACCACAAATTACTTTTCGAGTGCCTGGAAAGGTCTGGTATCAGAGGTCCACTACTAAGATGGGTTTAGAATTATCTGACAAACAGGAAAATAATCGTAAAGGTAAATAAAGGGTTAAGTGATTAATTTAATTTAGATATCGGAACACCACAGGGGTCAATAATCGCACCATTATTATACCTTATCTACGTCAACGACATGACTGATATAGTTAAAAATAATAATTGTAAAATATATCAATTTGCCGATGATACAGCAATAGTTACATCCTCCAAAAATATTATCGATGCCGAACATGAAATGCAGTTATGTTACACTCGACTTTGCGCATGGGCTCATGATAAAGGGTTAGCAATAAGTGAAAACAAAACACAACTTCTGCATATCCATTCCTGTAACAACAAGACCACGCACAAATTACAAATTCTATCACATGATCATCAATGTTTGCATAGTAACTCTCAGAATAATTGTAACTGCCCATCATTGACAGAAGTCACATCATATAGGTATTTAGGACTTATCATCGACAAACACTTAAACTACAAAGAACACGTTGACTATGTTTGCAGTAAACTAAGAACTATGACAGCAATTTTCAACATAATAAGACCTAGATTAACCTTCTGCTCGGCCAGAATTGCTGTATATGGCCCTCTGTGATTCAGTAATATCATAATATATGGAATATCGTCATATGGATTGGCATATAAAACTACTCTAAATAAGATTGAAAAGATACAAAGAAGACTACTAAAAATTATTATTACTAAAAAAATAGCTAAAAAAGGAAAAATAAATGCCTTTTCGACCAATCTAAAGTATTGTCTCTTCAGAGGAGAGTGGAGTATAGCATTCTGGTTGAGCATTTTTTGAGACCTAAAGACAGACTACTCATAACACACGACAGACAAACTAGATCAGTGACCAACAAACTTTTACGTACAAACAAATTCAACAATGACTATGGACGTAGGACCGAAGATGTGCTGCTGCCCAAGGTCTGGAACCCCATGCCTGCCAGCTTGAAGCAGTGTGGATCCATCGAGGAATTCAAAAAGAAAGCCAAAGGTTATATATTACACAAAAATCCTCGATGGTTGATCTAAGGGGTGAGCGCGGGTTGTTATGGACTTTGTAGGAAAAATGTAGTATGTAGGTACAATATTAGTTTTTAATTGAAGTTTATACGTATATATGTGTATATTATAAAATTGTTACAATTAAGATCACAGCCAAAAATCCCCTTAAGGGATTAGGCAAAATAATATGTTTATTGTTATTATATTCTTTATTAATAAAAAAAAAAAAAAAAAGTTTGTTCGACGTTTTATAGGAATTAAAGTACCTACTTGCAATTTACTGTTAATGTACGCAAATTTTGTCTATAGCATGTCACCAGTTATGATTATTGTATTTTGTACAATAATTTGTAGACCAATTACGTTTTATTAGTACATAGGTACTTAAATAAAAAGCTAAGTGCTGGTGATTATAACGTATAACCGAAATTTGTTATTTAACAATGGAATATTTTTGAGCTAAAAAATGTACATTGCAGCTACATATCTATGTATTTATTTTTTTAATATGTACGACAAGTGCACAAAGGCAAAGGTGTATTAGGTTGCCGTAAGGTTATCTCTTCCAACCAACCCCAGCACCGTGAGTTTTAAAAATAAATTCAGTACCTACTATAGGTACCATTTAGTACCTACCAAAAAAAAAATCATCAGCAATAATACTGACTATAGCAATGAGGAAAGAAAAGAGGGAATTGAGGAACGCAGGAGGAATATGTACGAATTATTTTACAAATATATATATATATATATATATATATATATATATATATATATATATATATATATATATATATATATATATATATATATATATATATATATATATATATATATATATATATATATATATATATATATATATATATATATATATATATATATATATATATATATATATATATATATATATATATATATATATATATATATATATATATATATATATATATATATATATATATATATATATATATATATATATATATATATATACGAGTCACTTGACGGTGAGCTTTCAGTGTGAGTAGACGTGTGTCGCGCGCGTGCTTTTCGTTAAGTCCGTTTCGTTATATATATATATATATTTATATATATATATATATATATATATATATATATATATATATATATATATATATATATATATATATATATATATATATATATATATATATATATATATATATATATATATATATATATATATATATATATATATATATATATATATATATATATATATATATATATATATATATATATATATATATATATATATATATATATATATATATATATATATATATATATATATATATATATATATATATATATATATATATATATATATATATATATATATATATATATATATATATATATATATGTTATATTTGATGTTTTCACGGGTGAAATATGTTATAATATTTTTATCTCGGTTTTCCCGTGTCAGTAGGTCTTGACTAAGACCATTTGTCTTCCGACGTTTCGCCTGAATATCACCAGGCATTTTCAAGGACTTAACGAAAAGCACGCGCGCGACACACGTCTACTCACACTGAAAGCTCACCGTCAAGACGGTGACGGTGAGCTTTCAGTGTGAGTAGACGTGTGTCGCGCGCGTGCTTTTCGTTAAGTCCTTGAAAATGCCTGGTGATATTCAGGCGAAACGTCGGAAGACAAATGGTCTTAGTCAAGACCTACTGACACGGGAAAACCGAGATAAAAATATTATAACATATATATATATATATATATATATATATATATATATATATATATATATATATATATATATATATATATATATATATATATATATATATATATATATATATATATATATATATATATATATATATATATATATATATATATATATATATATATATATATATATATATATATATATATATATATATATATATATATATATATATATATATATATATATATATATATATATATATATATATATATATATATATATATATATATATATATATATATATATATATATATATATATATATATATATATATATATATATATATATATATATATATATATATATATATATATATATATATATATATATATATATATATATATATATATATATATATATATATATATATATATATATATATATATATATATATATATATATATATATATATATATATATATATATATATATATATATATATATATATATATATATATATATATATATATATATATATATATATATATTATATTATATATATATATATATATATATATATATATATATATATATATATATATATATACTAGCTTTTATGTCCCGCCGTTGGCCAAGAATGTAAAATTGTGAAGGAAAAAGCAATCGTTTTTATAATATTGTCACCCAATTATTTTGCAAAATCGGACTATGAAAAGTGGTTTGAAATATGATTGAATTTGATTGTAAAATGTTCAAGTGATGGCCACAACCCATTATTTTTTATATATTGCTATAAAGTGTGAATGAAGTATAATATACAATTTCTTCACTATTCGAAATGGTTTTAAATATGACTGTTTATCAACATTGTAAAGAGATTGGTTTGGCCACAACCCCCATTTTTAAATATTATCATCGAAAACAAATTGTAATATGTACTTACCTATTGAATATTTAGTAATTTTGGATGTTGGGATGTGGTTAAAATTTGATTAAACAAATGTACTGAAAAGATCCAGTGTTGGTCACATCCCATTCGTTTTATATTTTTTCATCAAGTGTGCATTATATTTTTGCACAATTAGACTGATGAACTTAAAATTGACACAAAAGTCTACATTAACGAAGAAGAAGAAGACTTAAACTATGGCAAATAATTTGAATATAAACGTTGTGAAGAATTCAGTAATGGCCACAGCTCCCTTTCTTTAAATATTGTCAACGAAATCAAATATATTATGTAGGTGTTAAAAATTATTTAAAATAGGATGATATAAATGGTTTAAATTTGATTAAACAAAAGTATTGAAAAGATTCTAGTGCAGGTTACATCTTCACATCCCACATCCCATTCGTTTTTACATATGTATTTTCATCAAGTGTGCATATCGTTAATAATATTTCTGCTCAATAGACTATTAGACTTAAAACGAACCCAAAAGTCTAAATAAAAAAGAGAAGAATAAGTATAAGACTATAAGAAATAGTTTGTTTAAAAAATCCCAATGGTCTACATAACATAAGAAAAAATACATAAAAAAAAGAATTAGACTATTGGAAATAGATTGTATAAAAACTGAGCAAAAGGTCTTCATAAAAGAAGAAGAAGATTAATCTATAGGAAATAGTTTGTATTAAAACTGTCCTTAAAGGTCTACATAAAATTAAGAAGAAAAATAATTAGACTCCAGGAGCCGTCGCTTCAGACCCTTCAGTACCTCCCGTCCCATCAGGCCCTTCAGTACATCCCGTCCCTTCAATCCCTCATCACGTCCCTTCCCATCAGGCCCTTCAGTACCTCCCGTCCCTTCAGGCCCTTTAATACCTCCCGTCCCTTCAGGCCCTTTAGTGCCTCCCTTCCCTTCAATTACATCCCGTCCCTTCATTCGGGTAAGAAAAGTTTAAATCCAGAAACCATCCTGGAAGAACCGCGAAGAGATGTAAGCACCGTCTTCTTTTCCCAGGATACTCCACCTTTATAGGTAAAATGACCAAATACACGATGAAGAAGAAGAAGAAAAAATTTTAAATCCAGAAACCGTCCTGGAAGACCTGCGAAGAGATGGAGGGACAGTCGGACCTTCTTTTCCCAGGATATTCCGCTTTCATTGGTAAAATGACCAAATACACGAAGAAGAAGAAGAATAAGAAAAAAGTTTAAATCCAGAAACCACCTCGGGCACACGCTCGACAATTCGCCAAAGTTTCATTGTAATCGGACATACGGTTTAGGAGCACATCGCTTGCATACATTCATACATTCATAAATAAATAAATAAAATAATTTTCCGATAGGAAATCAGTATATTGTTGATTTGTAAGTAAATAATAATAGGTAGGTACCTACCTACAACAATGTTCTAAATAAATTCGATTCATAACAAATTTTATTTGAATATCAGAATCTTTCCGTTACCATAGTAACCATTCCAATACGTAAAAAATATCAAATGGTTTGAGACATTTTTTGAATATGTAGGTACCTACATACATTGGTTTGTTCGATGCCATAAAAATGAAAATTGTCAGAAAAATCAAATATTATTTACAAATTATGCAATTTTATTATGCCTATATCTTTACTAATAATAAACACATTTTTACAATATATGTCTTAAAACTTGCTGTAATGTCTTGTGTTTCATTTTATTATTTCATAATTACATTTAATTCAAAGGTTTATTATTTTCAAGAACATATTCATTCGGTAGGAAAATGAAATATTGTATGAAAAGATATTAAAATGGCGGCGTTCATGTACAAAACGCTTACATTAAAAATAAGTTAAACATTATAATTATACAAAATATTCACCATGTTTTTCACTCAAACGCTAAGTTATACTTGAAAATATATTTTTTTCGTGTAAATACGTACTTCTAACTTTTAAACTAACAGATATTTGCGTGCAAAATGTATACTTTTTTGACAGATACGACTTGGAAAATTTTGTATGAAAAAAATAATTATTGGAATATTTTTAAAATTCAGCATTTTTATCGCATTATTTTTAGCGTGACACTGCATCAGGTATACAGGTACACGTTCGCACATAAATTAGATTTTTAGATGCTCTTGGTTTTTCAGAAGGCGTGAGACAAACACACACACACACACATACACACACACAAACACTAACATTTTGATTGCTTTATTACTTTAGACTAGCCTTTATGTCCCGCCGTTGGCCAAGAATGTAAAACTGTGAAGGAATAAGCAATCGTTTTTATAATATTGTCACCCAATTATTTTGCAATATCGGACTATGAAAAGTGGTTTGAAATTTGATTGAGTTTAAGCATTGTAAAATGTTCAAGTGATGGCCACAACCCATTCTTTTTTATATATTGCTATAAAGTGTGAATGAAGTATAATATACAATTTCTGCACGCATGGACTACGCGAAATGGTTTTAAATATGACAGTTTATCAACGTTGTACACAACCCCCATTTTTAAATATTATCATCGAAAACAAATTGTAATATATACCTATTGAAAATTTAGTAATTTTGGATGTTGGAATGTGGTTTAAATTTGATTAAATAATGTACTGAAAAGATCTAGTGTTGGTCACATCCCATTCGTTTTTATATTTTTTCATCAAGTGTGCATTATATTTTTGCACAATTAGACTGATAGACTTAAAATTGACACAAAAGTCTACATTAACGAAGAAGAAAAAGACTTAAACTATAATAAATAGTTTTTAATTTGAATATAAACGTTGTGAAGAGTTCAGTAATGGCCACAACCCCCATTATTTAAATATCGTCAACGAAATCAAATATGAAGGTGTTGAAAATTATTCAAAATAGGATGATATAAATGGTTTAAATTTGATTAAACAAAAGTATTGAAAATATTCTAGTGCAGGTTACATCGTCACATCCCACATCCCATTCGTTTTTACATATGTATTTTCATCAAGTGTGCATATTGTTAATAATATTTCTGCACAATAGACTATTAGACTTAAAACTAACCCAAAAGTCTAAATAAAAAAGAGAAGAATAAGTATAAGACTATAAGAAATAGTTTGTATAAAAAACTATTTCAATGGTCTACATAAAATAAGAAAAAATACATAAAATAGAAGAATTAGACTATTGGAAATAGATTGCATAAAAACTGACTAAAAGGTCTACATAAAAGAAGAAGAAGATTAATCCATAGGAAATAGTTTTGTATAAAATTCACCAAAGTTCTACATAAAATAAGAAAACGAAGAAAAAGAATTAGACTCCACGAACGGTCGCTTCAGACCCTTCAGTACCTCCCATCCCTTCAATCCATCATTACGTCCCTTCCAATCAGGCCCTTCAGTACCTCCCGTCCCTTTAGGCCCTTTTATACCTCCCATCCCTTCAGGCCCTTTAGTGCATCCCTTCCCTTCATTACATCCCGTCCCTTCAGCCGCTTAAGAAAAGTTTAAATCCAGAAACCATCCTGGAAGAACCGCGAAGAGATGAAAGGACCTTCTTTTCCCAGGATACTCCACCTTCAAAGGTAAAATGACTAAATACACGAAGAAGAAGAAGAAAAAAGTTTAAATCCAGATACCTGCGAAGATATGGAAGGAAAATTGGACCTTCTTTTCCCAGGATACTCCACCTTCAAAGGTAAAATGACTAAATACACGAAGAAGATGAAGAAAAAAGTTTAAATCCAGATACCTGCGAAGATATGGAAGGAAAATTGGACCTTCTTCTCCCAGGATAGTCCACCTAAAATGTCCAGGTAAAATGACCAAATGCACGATGAAGAAGAAAAAAGTTTATATCCAAAAACCGTCTTGGAAGACTTGCGAAGAGTTGGAAGAACAGTTGGACCTTCTTCTCCCAGTATTCTCCAACTTCATAGGTAAAATGACCAAAAATACATGAAGAAGAAGAAGAAGAAGAAAAAAGTTTAAATCCAGAAACCTGCGAAGAGATGGAAGGACAATTGGAACTTCTTCTCCCAGGTTAGTCCACCTTCATAGGTAAAATGACCAAATACACGATGAAGAAGAAGAAGAAAAAAGTTTAAATCCAGGAACCGTCCTGGAAGACCTGCGAAGAAATGGAGAGACAGTCGGACCTTCGTTTCCCAGGATATTCCGCTTTCATTGGTAAAATGACCAAATACACGAAGAAGAAGAAAAATAAGAAAAAAATTTAAATCCAGAAACCATCCCGGGCATACGCTCGACAATTCACCAAAGTTTCATTGTAATCGGACAAACGGTTTAGGAGCACATAGCATACATGCATCCATACATAAATAAATAAATAAAATAATTTTCCTATAGGAAATCAGTATATTGTTGATTTGTAAGTAAATAGTATTAGGTAGGTACCTACCTACAACAATGTTCTAAATAAATTCGATTCATATCAAATTTTATTTGAATATCAGAATCTTTCCGTAACCATAGTAACCATCGAACATATAAAATATTACTATCAAATGGGCTCGATACATTTTTTTGGATATGTAGGTAGGTACCTACATACATTGGTTTGTTCGAAGCCACAAAAACGAAAATTGTCCAAAATATCAAATATTACATACAAATTATGCAATTTTATTATGCCTATATCTTTACTAATAATTAACAGACTTTTACAATATATGTCTTAAAACTTGCTGTAATGTCTTGTGTTTCATTTTATTATTTCATAATCACATTTATTTCAAAGGTATATTATTTTAAAGAACATATTCATTCGGTAGGAAAATTAAATATCGTATGAAAAGATATTAAAATGGCGGGGTTATATGTACATTTGTACAAAACGCTTACTTTAAAAATAAGTTAAACATTATAATTATACAAAATATTCACCATGTTTTTCACTTAAACGCTAAGTTATACTTGAAAATATATTTTCTTCGTGTAAATACGTACTTCTAACTTTTAAACTAACAGATATTTGCGTGCAAAATGTACACTTTTTTGACAGATATGACTTGGAAAATTTTGTATGAAAAAAATAATTATTGAAATATTTTTAAAATTCAGCATTTTTATCGCATTATTTTTAGCGTGACACTGCATCAGGTATACTGGTACACGTTCGCACATAAATTAGATTTTTAGATGCTCTTGGTTTTTCAGAAGGCGTGAGACAAACACACACATACACACACACATACACTAACATTTTGATTGCTTTATTACTTTAGATATATATATATATATATATATATATATATATATATATATATATATATATATATATATATATATATATATATATATATATATATATATATATATATATATATATATATATATATATATATATATATATATATATATATATATATATATATATATATATATATATATATATATATATATATATATATATATATATATATATATATATATATATATATATATATATATATATATATATATATATATATATATATATATATATATATATATATATATATATATATATATATATATATATATATATATATATATATATATATATATATATATATATAATACACCACGGATTAACGCAAATACTGAGTACTCATACTACACTATCAAATACAACTACATACCTGAAGACATTAATCAATGACCTCTTCTCTGTGGTTTTTAAATGTCAAAACGCGTCGGGATTTTGTTGACATATATTATAACGGTCATTTTGACCTGATTGATCTGTTTTATGTGAGCTATTATTTTATGTAAGTATTGGTTAATAAGTTGTTAGTACAAAGTGTTTTGATTGTGTGCCTACCTAATGTATGTAGAGCGGAAACTATTATCATCCAGTTCATAAGTGTATTGTCACTGTAAAGTTGTAAACTGCTAGCCCTAAAGTATGGTTTCTTAGTTGGACAGCAGTAGTTTACTTGTTTGTGTGATTGTAAAATATGGTGTGATAAAAAATAATTAAAATAATCTCAACTTCTTCTTCAGCCCTCTGTCCTCCACTGCTGGATATCGGCCTATTCCATACCCTTCTATTTCTATCTGTCTGTTGCTGCTTGCAGACAATTTTTACCCCCCACAGCGGCAATATCATCGGACCATCTTTTTTGAGGTCATCCGACGCCTCTCTTGTTTTCCCAAGGTCTCCATCTAAATATTTTAGGGGTCCATCCTCTGGGGTCTTGTTTTGCAATATGGCCCGCCCATTGCCACATGTATATTTTTAACAGTTTTATTAATACCTACAATTTAAATATTTTAAAGTTATAATAATATGCTTTTAAATACGCAGATGGAAAGAAGTGGTGAGGCAGAATATATTAAACGATGGAGTTACCCCAGAAGATGCCCAGAACCGAGGACAGTGAAACCGTTAGACGCAGAAAGCAGACCCTACCATCATGTGGAACAGTTGCCAAGTAAAAGAAGAAGAGAAGAACACACTTTTTAGTGGCAAGTTGATACACTATATTTTGAATATGACATTGAGGTACTTACTAAATTATCTGTGAAGTTTTCATATGAAATTTGTAATCCTATTTACAAATAAGGCTCTCAAATTGTATTCGACAATAGCTAAAGAGGTAGCATCTTATTTTTGAGAGGAAAAAAAAAATCATAAATATATACGAAAATGTACAAATAGCCAGACTTTGTAAAGAGTGCACCAAAATAAGTATAAAAAAATATGAGATTAAATGAATAAATATAAATTATTACTTTTGATGTAAAATGTTTACATAGCTGTTGACAAGTTAATAAATAAAAAATTAAAATAAATTAACAATTATAAATATGGAGAATCAGCGTTTTTTAATTAGAAAAAAGACAATTGATAAACCATAATCGTAATATATAAAAATCTTGTCACGATGTTCATAAACGCAAATTCAATAAAAAAAAATATAGTCTGTATGGTTGGTTCCGGAATGAAAGATAGTTTTGGACCCGATAAGTATATGTTATCAAGATATAAAAATTATTTTAATTTTTTCAACGAATATTATTTTTAAATTTTTTTTTATATTTTTCATTTAAAAATAAATAAACCGTAAATTTTTACTTCCCTACATCCCTAAAGGATTTTTTATAGAAAAAAACAGGTCGTGATTAATTTTTAATTTGTGTAAGCTTTAAGTATTGAAAAAAAATATACTTCTATCACCACCTGCATGTTAGGAGGACTGAAATCGATCCCTTCACGTCAAGTGAGCGACAAAAAAATGTATAGAACGAAGGTGTAGGTACCTCATGGAGGCCTCTAGAAAATCGATTACCTTGGCACCATAGTGCAAAAAAAAACAATCGACGAATGTGAATTGAAACATAAATATTTGTAAAATACATAAACTGAGGACTATACAAAATGCGGTCTACATAGATGGTGGTCTACATAAAAGGTGGTCTACATACTTAGAAGGCGGTCTATGGCAGTACAACGTCTGCCCGGGCCAACAAGTTTTAATTTATTCTTCTTTGCTTACTGCTGTATGCAATTATTAATTTAAAACAAAACTATGTAATACAATGTATAAAGTTGTATATTTATTTATTTGAATCTTCTTGTACATACAATTTGTACACTGGCGGGCTTATTGCCTAATGGAAATTTCTTCCAACCAACCAGAGTTAATGTTAAGTATTCAAAACAATGTGTACTATGGCAATCAGTTACATAATCACATTACAAAATAAATAAATACAGCAGAATAAAAGTAAAAAAACAAATAAGATAGCATAAAAGAACGATTCATAGCAATGATAGGAAAACTAAAGGATAAGGAAAGGAAGAGGAGATTTATATTTATATTTCTGTTCGTTTCCTAATTGTTTTTTTATATCTCGTATGGAAAATATATTTAACTGCTTTGACTTTTGAAAATAAATGAAAAATACGAGTCAGACGTTTTCTTTTGGGTTACCTTATATAAAAAGTGAATAAATATTTAACGAATGTCTACCCAAGGTACAAAATATTTTCACCTATTGTAAAACAAATTTTTGTACATATGTACCTATGTAGGTATACCGAGGCTGTCTAATACATGAAACAACGTAAATAATAAAATACAAAATACCCTTTTCAGAATAAAGTTGTCAGTTGGTTTTCGTATCACATAGTACATACATACATATATAGGTACCTGTATTACAGTTGCGAATTAAATTATAGAACCCAAAAAGCCGGGCATTCCCGTACAAATATAGTTAAGTAATACATAAAAAAATATTGGTAAAAATTTCAATATAAATAACAGAAGTATCTCGCGCACCTGTTTAAATATTTATTTATTTATTTAATATTGCTTCTCGGGCAACTAACAGGTACTATGTCAAATATTAATTTAACACGCACCCAATAACAAGTTGCCACATTCTGGAGACTTACGATATTAATCGTCTCACAGATCCAGACTGAAAACACAATTAAAAACTGTGTCTCCACCGGGAATCGAACCCGGGACCTTTGGCTCAGCAGTCAGATATCTAACCAACTGAGCCACGAAGGCCGACAAAAAGGAGTAGCGTGGAGTAGCGTGTCTGTTCGAAGAAGGTTTTATACTATTTGAAGCATAACGTCGTCACTCTCTGTTCGCTGCTAATATACCATGTCAGGGTTAATTTTTTTTATGGTTTCTATGGTATTACTTTCTCTTTTACACAAATAAGATTCCTTTATAGGAATTTACTTTCGTTGTCTATTTCATATTTTTTTTTATTTTTATTTATTTATCAAGGAAACATACAGTTTTATAAAAAATTGTAATGGTACAAAATGATTATCAAATAAACCAGCAAAGTTTCCATAAATGGTTTACAATAAGATACTTTATGAAGGAAAAAACATTAGTTATAGCAAGAGGAAGAATAAAAAAGGTTGAAATAAAACATAACATAATAAAAAATAAAAATAATAAAATAATTAACCAGTTAACCAGTCAAGAAATGAAAAAAAAAGAAAACAGTTAACACGTACCCACATATAAGTTAAAAGGTATTCTTTTCACACAATATTAAAAAGTTTTCTTTTAAAAACTGCAAAATCGTTATTTAGAATATCTATATCAGACTTAATGACAGAATTATACAATTTGCAACTGCGTCTGACAAAAGAGTTCTGCGCATAATTAGTTTTACACATAGGAATAGCAAATAATTCATTAGATCTAGTACTGCGTAAAGGGCAACGAAAGGCAATTTTCTCCAGCAGATATGCAGAATCCACAAAGCAATTCACTATTTTTAATAAAAATATCAAATCGAACACCTTTCTACGCTTATTTAAACTTAATAGTTTGCATTGGTTTTCCCCAAAACGATATGTTAAATAATTGAAAAAATTATCTTGAACTTTCTCAATACGATCAATATATGTTCGATATTGGGGATTCCATATGATGGATGCGAACTCAAGGTGTGATCTGACATATGCCATGTATAACAATTGGAAGGTAAATGGTACAGAGAAAGGTTTCGAAATGCGAAGAATGAAACCCATTTGTCTATTGGCTTTTTCTAGTTGCATATTCTATATGATCTTTAAATAACAATTTAGAGTCAAGCAACACGCCAAGGTCTCTCACTCTCTCCACACGCTTAAGCATCAGATTATTTAAGTAGTAGTCAAACATCAACGGGTTAGTTTTGCGCGTGAACGTTATTATATTACATTTATCTATATTAAGGTACATATGGTTTTGTTTACAAAATTCACTAATAATGTTTATATCCTGTTGAAGCATGATACAGTCATTTAAAGAATTAATACATTTATAGATTTTCATGTCATCAGCATACAGTAATATCTCTGAATGTTTGACCACACTTTTTATATCATTTACATAAATACTAAAAAGCAAAGGGCCTAAGTGAGAACCTTGGGGTACACCGGAGGGAATATAATTAAATTGAGATATATAACCTTTTAACGCAACTGCCTGAAATCTGTTATTAATTTATGATGAAAACCATCGAAACAGACAACCACCCACACCTATCTACTCCAGTCCTTCCAACAGTATGACGTGATTAACTTTGTCAAATGCTTTGGAAAAATCGGTGTAGATGGAGTCTACCTGTATTTTATCATCCATGGCATTAAGAACGAAATCAGTGAACTGACCTAAGTTCGGCTTCAAATGTTTTTTTTTATATTCTGGTTGGTTGGAAGAAATTGCCTAATGGCAATAAGCCCACCAGTCTGTATTATATTTGTTTATATTATGTATAAAAAGTAAAATAAATAAAATAAAAAAATATTTATAGGATACCTAGATTAGAAAGTATTGAGATAAATTATAATTCGCTGAGATGTCAACAAGAATTAATTTAGAATCACAGGCTACAAAAACTCTCATTTCATGAAAAAATGAACTAATTACTATTTGAAGACCAACAACTAATTTAAATCTCACTTATGAGGTCTCATTAACGTTATTTTAAAAGATCGGTTTATAAAATCAAATAGATTGCAAGTTGTTCCTAATTATATAATACTTTTCAAAAAACATTTTGAAAAGTACTGGGTTTTCATAGAATTCTATAAAACGTCGCCAAGCTATGTACTTAAAATAATTTTTGAGTTCTGTAGTTTCATTTCATTCTTTAGGTAAATAATTATAATTAATTTAAATAAATAATTATTTATTTAAATTAATTTTGCTATTCTGGGCTGGACACACTGGTTAGTTGGAAAAAATTGCCATATGGTAATAAACTCGCCATTTGAGCAGGGTGCAAGGAAGTGTTTATTATTATTATTTTCCTGGTGTTATCATATTTTATCAAATTTTACGTATTTTTATGCGCGCAAAATCACTGACCAAGAAATTATTTAAATATGAAAAATAAATTTGATATTACTCAATTTTCGTTCAGGGTTTGCGTGGTTCGAAGACCCTAGGCACGCCCCTGCCGTCTTATATTCGTACAATGTACATATGTATATGTATATACATAGGTAAGTTATACCATCAACATCCTGTCTGTCAACAATATAATTAGTATTGACGGGTTTGCTGAAAGGCTATTCCTACCTAAATCATTGAACTCATGTACCTATCCTTGTTTTCCTATTGCACAGTACCGCATCAGCATTATATATTCAAAACAAGTCACTTAGGGCCCACAAATCACTCTTCTAAGGGTGGGTTGCCTTATATTTAAAAAAAGTCATAGAGGCGTTTGGCTACATGTGAGTGTGTTCTGCGTTAGATTCATAATATAAGATTTACAGAAAGATGAGTCTCACAGATCCAGACTGTGTCTTCGCCGGGAATTTAACGGGAAACACATAGTTTGCATATATGCCTATGACTATGTGATCGTTCTTCTTCTTCGATGGCACTACGGCCTCCCTCAGTATGCTACTCCAACGCTCCCTATCACCAGCTGCCACTCTCTAGTTGTACACTTGGAGTACCATCTTTCCACCTCAACCTTGGTCTGCAAACCCTCCCCTTTCCGCTTGGATTTCCCATCAGAATTCGTTTGGAGACCCGTGATTCTGGCATCCTCTATTTGTGTCGTCCCCATTTCAATCAAAGAAGCTCGATGTGAGTTCTGATAATAGTAGCTTTGGATGTGCCACGAACCGCTTTCGATCACGAATCCAAAAATTCTTCGTAAGACCTATCGCCCAAATGTGTCCAGAATTTAAGTCAGGTTTTCAACAATAAGTGTTCAGTGTTCTTACAATAAATTGTCTTGTACAGCGTAATTTTATGCAATATTGTTAGTAGTAAATGCAGCATTGTTAGCAGCAACAAATTACTACTGCTGGTCGCTGTAATCCTTTTAAAATATGCATAGACTCTACGTGAACCTGTTGAGAATTTGAGGTAAAAAATACGCTGAAAAATTGTAATAACTCTCCACTATTTCGTGTTTCGTAGTAGTGAGGATTTATGAAATATGTCTTAGGTCCTCTTCTCCTGCTATAGCTAATTTGATATACGTCATATAGTATAGAATACGGAAAAGCTGTTATTTTTTGAACATTTGTATTTATAAAATTATACCAAGAACACTAAAATATTAAAATTTTGTAAGAAAATATGGCGTCAAGTTCTCATTCCCTACCCTATTTGGGACCTGGCGTGATATAAGATATTTTGTATTTGTCGAATTTCGTTTATTATATCCAAATCATGCAGAAAAAAAATGGGAATACCTACTTCATGTATCATAATATTTTTACCGAGATCTTGGTCACACCTTTGTTGCTTTGGACTCCATGAGCTAATTTTCGTGATATGCATTTTTATTGTCGCTCACTTAGCGTTCTGTGAAGGGGCAAATCATTATATTATTTGGTCCAGACCTTCCAGACGCAGTCTCTATAGTACCAACCAACCAGTTTGATCTCTGGATATTTTACTCTTATATATCTTTAGTTTTTCTAGGTGTGTTTAAGGGAGTTGTTTCTTTTTCAATTAGATTGAAAATTCTAAGACAATATTTACTGTTCAAATCGTAAAAAATGTACATTTGGAAACATTGCATGCTGGGTATATAAAATACGTAGAAAAGGGGAAACTTGAATGTCTGGAAAGATTTCCTGAGATACCTATGCACTTGCTATGTATGTATGTATGTTAGTATCTTACAAAGAGAACTTGATCAACTCTCCGATGCCCCACATTACGTAGTCTTCACAGGTTCCAAGTCAATAGCCAACCACGTACGTGAACCTTCAGTTCATGTTTGTTGATTACTCTTTTTACACCACGTTACAGCATTCACAAATCTTGAGGTCTGAAGTTACTCCTTCCGTGTCCTGCATTTTATTGTATTGTAGTGGCTTATAGGACCCCAAACGCAGCCATCGGAGATTATAAATAAAAACAGAAAAATTATATCATGCATGTGTTATACTTCCTTATATAGGGTAATTCACACCTACACACCTGTCACTGGTTACCACAAAGGAAAATAATCCATGCAAATTGAAAAATTTTAGCATTTCGTCAGTTGTTTAAAAAAGATTTTACGATGAGATATTTCTTCGTCTCTCTCATTCAGTTCAGACTGACATTCTGAAAAGACTGCACGTTTTAGTCCAGTCCAAGCTGACATCCCGAATTTTTTTCGCCCATAAGGACATCAATCATGTTTATTATATTCATTTCAATGCGTATTGTATCACAGTGCGAAAAGAAAAATTTATAGAAAATAACAGTCATTTCTTTTTCAGTGATATTTCATTTGATAGACGTAAATTTTCTTATGTTAGAAACACTGCAATAATCTAAAAAAATGTTTCATGGTACTTAGTTGTCGAAATTTTTATGCATAACAAGAAAGTTAAACCAAGTTGTAGATATGTATGTTCTAATAGGAACATTATATCGCTAAAAATAATTTGTAATAGAACGATGAATGCCAGGGTGCGAAACGAAGACACAAGAAAATAATGTTAAATGAAGATATATGTAATCAATAGAATGATTCCCTAAAACAAGCATTTATTCTTATTGGGAACGTAGGAAGATGTATATGTACTTGTTTAACAAGGACATATTCATTTTTTTTATTTAAAAAAAAATGAAAGTGAACACAATGAGATGGTATGGCCACTTGGGAGGAATGAATGAGGAACGCCTGACGAAGACAATATATAAAGCTGACAGGAACGGAATAAGAGGTTGGGGGTGCCCAAGAAAAGGATGGCATGACTATGTTAAATATGGAAATGTTAGAAGCGTGAACTAAAAACTACGTATGAATCTTGATGAGGCGATGAATCTGTGTTAAGATAGAAAAATATGTTTGCCTTCCCCGTGAGAGACATGGCGCGATAGTATTACGTATGTTGTGCGATAAATGAAATTACTTTTAATACCAACAAAAATACTTTTTAAACCATTTCGGCCCTGTGTTGCCAGGGGCAACCATTGATGACAGATGCCAACCGGAAGGTGGGGAAATAATAATTTATTGAATTATTTATAAGAATTAAATTTTAACGGGACTTTTTTTATCCCTAATCGCCACAAATGTATCACGGTCGAAATAATATTATTCACATTGTTGACAATGTTCAACGAGATGGAAAATTTATTATATTTTGTATAATTAATTATTATCGTTACTCACAATATGTGAGCTAGATTGATAATGCTATATAATCAGGATTCAACTGAAAAATTGAAATCAGAAAAGTACTATAATTCTTCTGTTGTTATCGTTTTCGGATCTACCGTTGGAGCCGGGTAATATAAAATACAATAGGGGAATACACGAAAGTGTCATGCTTCCGTTTGTAAGGGAACGCACACTCGTACGTCTGTCGCTAGTTACCCCACATTGTGGGATATGCTGTTATGGTACGAATGAAAGAAAATATTTTTTACTAAAGATATCAAAATGGCGCAACGGCTCTGAATGAATATTTTTTTTTAAGGTTTCTTTACTAAACCTGATGCTTTACTTATGCAAATATCAAGACATATTTTACCGAGTTATTTTTTTAACTATAAATATGTACCTATATAACATAAGATAAAATTAGTATATGGTCTCGCATAATTGGAAGAATAAAAATCCCCAAAAAATACATCTTTTGGCCAAAATAATTATTCATACTAAGGGGTAACAATGATTTACCAGTACAATTTAAAAAATTAGCAGAAATCAATTTTAATGAATCCTTGGCAACATTAAAGATATCTTAAGTAACATGTGAATTTTTATTTATTTTATTTTTATTTTTTTATTTTTATTTTTACTTCTCGGGCAACTAACAGGTACTATGTCAAATATTATTTTAACATGCACCCAATAACAAGTTTGCCACATTCTGGAGACTTGCGATATTAATCGTCTCACAGATCCAGACTGAAAACACAATTAAAAACTGTGTCTCCACCGGGAATTGAACCCGGGACCCTTGGATCAGCAGTCAGATACCTAACCAACTGAGCCACGAAGGCCGACAATTAGTTTTATTTTTATTTTGTTCGTTAGGGTTATTTAGCTTTTTTAATTGTTTTATTTTTTTTTATTTTATAGGACTTAATTTACATTTTTGCTTGGGTTGTCAACTTTTTGCATTTATGTTTTGATTAATTTAAATGATATGTATCTTCCGTGATACTAAGGTGAAAATTTATACAGTATTAGTTAGTTAATATGTTTTGTTAGTTTATATGTTTTGTTTTTAGTTAGTTTTATGTTTGGTTTTTAGTTAGTTTATAATATATCTTTTGTTTTTAGTTTGTTTATATGTTTTGCAAAATGCAACTAAATATAAAGTGATGTTATTTTAGAAGAACGAAAGTCGAACAAAATGGGAGATACGAGTGGAGATTGTACAATTAGAACAAGTGGATGAGTAGTTATTTATACTTAGGAAGCGTTGTTTCATTAAACATAAACCTATGTTGAGTCATACACAAATATGTATGCTAGTTATTTTTTTACATGAATACGTACAGAGCATACTTAAAAAGTTAAGGATTGATCATTAATATCCAAACCATCTAAATTATTTTTTCCAAAAGTTGGATTAGTAATGATGGAATATCAAATTGAAAAAAAAGGTTCGCTGAGAACAGGCATACCGACGTCGACGTTAGTGAGCATTTATATATAATAAGGCCCTGGACTAACCAAAGATATGAAGGAAGTCCAGTAAAAAGGTTGATAGATGACACTGTCCATCTTGAGGGTCTTAAATGGCAGCAAACGACCCAAAATAGGAAACAATGGAAAAGTTTACATGAGGCCTATATTCAGTACTAGAACGAATGTGGCTATGAGAAAATAAAATTATATGTATAAAGCTTTCATTAAACACACCACTATCGACATTATTATTATTTTGTTATTTATTTATTTCTAAATTCTTATAAAAACAGTACAGTAAATAATATAGTAATTAACATTAATTTCTTAAATTTACGCTTCGTATTACTAAACATATTTTCATAGAAAATATAATCAAAACTATAACAGGCAACAAATACGTCTAACATATTATATAGTTCATTACCCATTCTGAATATTGTCTTTTTTAGGTGAAGCAAGATTGATGTGTGGGTATACACGCGTGTGTCGTGCTTCCGTTTATAAGGTAATCCACACTCGCACACCTATCGCTGTGGGATAGTGTGTGGTATTTTTATGTTTGTTAAACCAGCTAATAATAGGCAAGCCAACGTTCGTGCAGGATAACGTCTTTCGGGTCCGCTAGTAGAAAATATATTTTAATATATTCTAAGTACAAAATTGTCATTTATAGTTATATGTTTAAGTTGCAAAATTATTGTAAAAATAAGCTGTAGGAATATAGTTTTACAGAATAATGCATTCTACAGTTGCACAGAATAACACATTCGACAGTTACATTTGTAACTTTAGTTTAGTAACGTCTATACTTTTTGTATAAATGTTGAAAATAGGGTTCTGAGATTTTACATTATGTAAATGTCTAAATTGATTGTAGGTATCATTTAATCTCCTTGTATGAGTAATGGTGTTGGCCAAACGTGTTATTCATTTTTGGAATTTTGATATTATCTTTAATTCTATAGTTATTTTATTTATGAATTATTCCTTATAGTTTTTTTTTAAATGTATATGTCCTTGTTAAACAAGTACATATACATCTTCCTACGTTCCCTAAAATAAGCAAATAAATGCTTGTGCTTAAGTGAACGAAATCGGTCGAGGCAGGAACTCGCGACCACTCTGCCACCGACCCATTTATATATTTGATAGCTCTTCTTAAAAAAAGTAATGCTTTTGCTCATACACGTTTGGAATTAAGATTTAAACAATTTCAATATCACTTTTATTCCGCGGTGATTTTAGCAATTTGGTAAAATGGAAACGGCATATTGGTATTTTATTGTGGATGAGTTTGTGCGTGTGGGTTCTGTTTCCGTGTCAGACGAACATCCGGTGCTATTCCGGCAAAAAGCGAAAAAACTATTTTATTTTTCGTCAATACTTTTCAATTTGGTGATCGAACGAAAAGGTTTTTAAAATGCCTACCGTGTCGGAGAGATGTACCGACCTAATGAAATGGGATATCCGCCCTGGGCTAAATATACACGTCACGATATTTTCACCAATCCAACGAAAGGTTCGAATTAATATTATAAAAAAGGAACTGAATAGTACGTTTTTTATGTTCATTAACGTTTTTACTGTGTCAATTCGGAGTATTCAATAAAATTTCATTTAATTTTATTTCATAGGTATGTTTTGAAACGATTTCGAATACATCTTGAAGACATCTTTAAAAGACTAACCATTTTCTAACTATCTGAACCTATGCGGCTTCCTATGAGCCTTTGACGGATCCGGAGCCGAGAAAAAGCATAGAACTGGGATGTAGAAACAGTCGATCGCGATCGACCGGTCTTTCGTAAGCTGTTTTAGGATCGATCGCACGCATACTTACACGAGTTTGAAAGACGTTTTTCTGATTCACAAAAATTAACGATTTTTTTGTGAGGATTTTGAAATAACTGCTTCTGAAATATCAAATAGCTTTACATCGACATATTTACATATAAAACGAGATGATGCAGATAATTTCAAACATACGCCTCAAAGCCAGAGTAAAAGGTTTTGTCTCATTTAACCAAGAAAAATGCCCAAATCTAATACAAAACGCCCAGCATTTAACTGCTTTGTTTAGCTCAACGTATTTGTGCGAATCTGCTTTTTCTGAAATGAATATAATTAAGTCAGAATACTGGAATCGACTTATTGACGAACATCTGACTTCGTGCTCACGTTTGGCACTTAGTAAATACGTGCTTTACTATTTTATTTTATTTCATATTTCTTCTCGGGCAATTAAACAGGTTATACGTCAAATATTAATTAAACAAGCACCCAATAACAAGTTGCCACATTCTGAAGACTTACGATACTAATCGTCTCACAGAGCCAGACTGAAAACACAATTTAAAAATGTGTCTCCATCGGGAATCGAACCCGTGACCTATGGATCAGCAGTCAGATAACTAACCAACTGAACCACAAAGGCCGACAAATAAATACCTTTACATAAAAAAATCTGCTTGCGATACGATCGCTTGTCGTCCAATTTTATTATTGTAGAACGCCGAAGACGTAATTTTGCCCACCCCTAGTATAGATTATTCAAAATGATAAATATTTATGAAAAAATAATGCAACCAATTAACAAGTAGTTAAGGATTAGGTACATCAAAGAAGAAGTGAAATTATTTATTATTTGTTATATTTTGAAAAAAAAAATTCTTCAGTTACATATTCTTTAATTAAATAAAAAATGAAGAATATGTCCTTGTTAAACAAGTACATTACTTCTTCATCTTCCTCTTCTTCTTTTGTCATGTCAGGTCCCCTCCACGTTGGCGACCACCATAGCGAAAGACTCCCGGTCCTGGGCAGTGCAAAACAGCTCTCCACAGTTCTCATACCAGTACATTCCCGGATATTTCGAAGCCAGGAAAACTGCTTTCTTCCGACCTCTCTACAACCTTCGATCTTCCACTTCATGAAAAGCTGAAGGACGGTATATTTTTCACCTCTCAGAATAAGACCAGTTATGAATGATCGCAACATATCAAAGGAAGCTGAAGTTGCCAACTTATCTTAGTGTCAACCTTGACGTATGCAAGTGAAACCTGGACATGGCAGAAGTCGCACTAAAGCAGAATAAATGCAGTTGAAATGAGATCGCTAAGAAGAATCTGTAATAGGACGATGCATGACAGGGTCAGAAATGAGGCCATAAGGAAAGAATGTAAGATAAAGAAAGATGTCATTAATAGAATAAAAGTAAACACATTGAGATGGTTTTGGCCACACGGGGAGAATGAATGAGGAACGCCTGACGAAGAAAATATACATTGCGGACAGGATTGGAATGAGAGGTCGGGGCCGCCCAAGGAAGGGATGGCACGTCCATGCGAACGGTATATTGAAAGACGGAAGCATGAATAACAGACGAACATGTATAAGACGATGTATGAATGTCGACGAGGTGATGAATGTTTTCAAGATATAAATAAGTGGCGTTCGGTTCTCTCTGCGTACCCCGCGAGGGACATGGTGTGATGGTAATTTATATGCTTCGTTCTGCCTCTTCATCCATGGTTGGGAAATTAGTTGAAATAAACAGGGTGCACACAACTAATTTCGGTGATCGTGCATTTGCTGTGGCAGGACCAAATGCATGGAATAAGCTCCCACACACCCTCAGACAAACCGAAAATATATCTTCGTTCAGGAAAAAACTCAAAACGCACCTTTTTCGCAAATCTTACCAGAGCCGAAATGATACAACGTAATCATTTTTTCAGCGCCCTTGAGGTAAGATATTCACAAAAACGGCGCTATATAAATTATCCAAATTTATTATTTATTGTTTATTATGCATATATGTAAATTCAGCATAAATATTTGTGCTATAGGCGAACGAAATTGGTCGAGGCAGGGTGGGATTCGAACTCTGAATTACGATTGAATTTTGCAAGCCAGCGTAGCTCTGCCACCGACCCATTTAAATAAGTAAACAAATTAATCAATAATCATTTTGGTACATAACAAGTATTTTTTATAGAATTGAATTTTTTTTTCTTAAGAATGAAAGTAAATAGTAGAAGCATATTATTAAGAATCGTAAAAGAGAGTCTCTTTCCCCCAATATACATAAGTAAGTACACATTTAAATTGGATTAGTTACTGTAAATTGACAGTTTTAATCTTCATTTAGTCCCTTCCGTTCCCTCGTAATGAGGAGTCATTGAATTATAGAATGATATCATTGACATTCGATCATGATTCGATTTTATATTCAGTTACTTAGGAATAAATCAATTCTCTTTATTAAATAAATATGTCCTTGTTAAGTACATATACATATTTCTACAATTCCTGAATTGAGTATAAATGCTTGTTACTACTTGTTAAATAACGCAGCGCATATTTTTTTCATTTATTTAAAACAAGATGCATGTAAAACATGAGATCCAACTGTCGATGGCTATATTATGTATAATTGAAGAATACGTACCAAACTATAAATACTTTATAAACATTTTAAGATATTATGTTTTCAATATAAAACATGTAGGTATTTATGTCAGGATAGGATAGTATGGAGGTCAGTCTTTTTTTCCTACCCGGAATATGAAAACAGGATGATGGTATGTATGTATAATTGTAGATTAAGTATCAAATTATTGAGTCCCCGTAGATTTTGTGTAGTGTATACTACCTTATAAATTGTATGAAACTTGTATGAAAGAATTAAATTCTCTTAAACGAATCGACAGTTGGAAAATGCCCAATCCAAAAAGGGTTTTATAATAATGCAGTTTCAAGTACCTACCGATATTTTGATTTTGTGTCACCTACTTCTAGGACAACTGCTATCTTATTGAACTAGAAGTCGGATATCTGGGTCACGAAGGCCGATAGTATTTCATTATTCATTAAGAGGTTTAATTTTTAATTATCTCCATTTTTGAACTGCCATTTTTATAACCGACATTAACATGACAAACAAAAAACTATGAAGTTTTTATAAAAGGATCGATATACACTCGTAAAATGCATTGAAATATTGAGAATTATCAAAAATAATCAACCCATTTATGGTTTCAACGATTTGAATGGAAATAAAATTATTATAAAATTTAGTTTTACTAAAAAACAATCAACACAAGGAAAGTCAGTTAAAAATATTCTTGTTATTTCCTTGTATCACCCATAGATGTCTCTTCGTAGATTTATATAAATACCTAACTTTGTACTTAACAGATGGCGTGTGTGTATATTTAACTGGCATCACGCTTTATAATGTATTATTACTTTCTATGAATACGATATATTATGTAACAAGTGCGTTTAAACAATTAATTATGAAATCTACCAATTTCTTGTTGTGGATTATAGGTAGCTTCATACCTACTACAATACAATAAATTATACTCTCTTGGAAAATTGTTCTAGTCTATGTAGGTACTATACAGTCATTTTTAATCGGGCGTACTTGATAGAAAACACATGTTCCTAATGGGGTAGGCAGAGAGAAGAGACTGTTTATCATAGTATGCATGGATGTAACGGAAGCTAGGTATTTGTGCAAAAATAGTCCTAGGTTCTCTCTGTTTACCCTGTAAAGGACATGGCGTGATGGTATGTACCTATGTATATTTAAATTAACATATAACGCTATCACCTCTGCCCCCCTAGACAACATGTCATTAAAGGTAAGCGTTATATCGCTAAGCGATAGAAATGTATGAAATTGGTGGCTGTCACGTGATGTCATAGCCACCAATTCCATACATTTACAATCGCTTAGCGATATAACGCATAGCTTAAATGGTATGTTGTCTAGGGGGCTGGTCCGCCTAGCACAAGCATTTATGTAGGAATATGTATATGTACTTGTTTAACAATGACATAATATACATTTTTTTTCGATGGAGCCACAAAATAAAAAAATCGCATTTAATAACGAAATAGTTCTGGATCCACTTTTAAAAATTCGAAAATCACTAATAAGAATAATTCTCAATAAACCATTCAGATATCCCAGTAATCACTGATTTTAAAGTCTTAAATGTCAGACAACTAGGTATATATTAGCAAAATAATTCTACATACTCACAAACATAGATAGGAATACCCAATTGCTAGCCATTCTTATTCCACCCGTAATTCTCAAAAGTCAACTATTATAAAGAAAAAAAAACAAACACTACTTTCGCACAGCGTAATTTTAGATTTCTTGGCCCCAAAATGTTTAATTTAGTACCTGATGACTGGAAACAGTTGACAAGAAATGTGCTGAAAAAAACAATAATTGATTGGCTAATATCCATAGGTATAGATGAATCAAATAATAAATTGACTTCATTTATAACTTAATTGGACCTGAAAATTTGTTAAATTTATCTTATTTTTAGAATCATTATTGTATGTGTGTGTTGTGTTGTGTTGTGTTGGTTATTGCTACTATAGTATCTATTCCTATCGGACGTCCTAAAATGGGTTCACCTAGTTGGGCGTCCAACGTGTCAATATTTTTTATACAGCGTACAACTCGGACAAATTTATATGAAAAACTGTACCTACTTTGTTAATGTACTAATATATTTTGTTGTTATAATTCTTGTTATGTTACTTACGCTGTTTTATGTCTAATAATACTATGTAAAAAATAAATAAATAGATAAAAATTAATGATACAAATACTATAAGACTTTGTAGGTACCAGTGACGATTGAGCAACACTAATTTCTACCAGCAAAAACATTCATCGCTTCGTGATTTAATCTTTCATTAAAAAATGCAGAGTTGTCAGTATACATGACGCCATAATAGAAGCCAAACGACTATACCACCGTCCACCGTGGCTAGTTGTTTGATGCATACATTTATTCCTAACGAATGTACTAACTGTTTTATCGAACTTTCAGATCCGGCGCAGCGAAAATGCAGTCCAGTTTATTTTTGCCGGATTTTTCCCGACTGTTTATTCGAATAATCCTATTAGTTTGAAAGCCACTGTTGTACGGTGTATAGTTTATATACACATGGTGCAAGAAATGAGCGGGTAAGCCCCATTCGTCATATGACTGTAACTGGGACTAATATGACCACGGAATGCGGAAATACCCCAAAACATATCCATGGTATGGCATATTCTCCGTTGTCATATTATAGAGGGAAAGTGTAGAACAGACACAATACAAGGCCAGCTAGGTCGACACTGGATGGCCCATAGGGGAAAATAATATCAGGGACGCCCTTTTTTACATTTTACTACGCTTAAATTAGCTTTGTTTTCATTGGGCAAAATGACATTTCACATTGTCCATTAATGAGGTTCACCAACCATTCTTAATGTTAGTGGTGTGTGGGGATACACGCTATACACGCACGTAACGTTCTTAATTTTATAAGGTAATCCACACCCGCACACTACATTAGCTTGCCGTGGTTTTGTTGTCGCTGTGTCAAATCTTGTAATCTACTTTGCATTGTCCTCCAAGGTTGCTAGCTGTGTCTAATGAAAGCGCTTTGGTAATTTAAGTATATTTATAGCTGTGTTTAATTATATTTTATAAATCAATTAATATTAATTCTATATTAAAATGCACTTAACAGGAGATTTTTTGGGTTCTCTATTGAAATACTGCATACAGTTTACTAAATAACTATGTTCAAGATTTACCTACCTACCAATAAAAGCGTGGAGCGCCCACAAAAATGATTACTTTAACGAAAAAATATTTGTAAAATTGGCAAAAATAATGAGCGTACTTCAAATAAAAATAAATTCAAAGCTCGTTTTTCGTTTGCACGCTATTACAGTTATATTATTACTTTTTTTAAAGGTGAGAACCAGAGAACACATACCATACATAATAAAGAAACAATCATACATTATATTATTTTAACAAAACCGAGTACCTGACTCGACTCACCTACCTTTCAAATATCATTGTTTTTTTTTTGCAAGACTAACAGCTATTATAATAATCAGTATTAGGTACATAATTTAACAGTCAATTAGAAGTCTCCGCTGATTATGTACAATATATACTTAGGACAAGCCAAATTTTTTTTTAAATGAATATATCCTTTGTTATAAACAAATACATATACATCTTCCTACACTCACAAAATTAAGCATAAATGCTTGTGCTATAGGCGAACTTTGTCATTTGAACCCAAATATAATATATATTGTTTACCTATTGTGTATTTTATTATATTCCACAAAAAAGACATGCTAAAGGTTGAACCGGCCTGAAATATTATGTGATTTCGATATGCAAAATAAAAATATTGAGCACATATTAAATAACAGTGATTTTGACGCCCTTGTCATTTGAACGCAATTCTAATAAAATATCCCTAGAACGACCCCTGTGGACAATTCTTCTGACCCACCATTACATTAGTTGGTATATGTACTAATCTAATTCTGTTGTAAATTCAGACCATATTATATTATGCTGGGATACAAGCTTATGCTAAAATATCTCGTAATAAATAATATTACATAACCGAAGCTAAATTCTTTATTTTATTTTATTTTTTTGTTTTATCATTTTACAAAACATTAACCGTTAACTATATTTTTATTTATCATTACGATCTTCATCTGTGGACAAACGTAATAAGTTTTTTTTTGTTTAATTCATAGTGTATGTTTTATTTTGTATTTTTATATGACTGTGTTTAAATAAGTAAAAAATAAACATTTCTCGCTTCATTCTCGTCCATGCATCGTCTCTTACACGCTCCTTTATTATTATTACTTTTATCATCTTCATTCTTCAAACCATTCATAATTTATGGACGTGTCAACTTATGCACAAGAAGATGCCAGGATCGTACCTTTATACATAATATTATGTACTTATGTACTTAACGTAATAGTACTTAACATAGGGAAAATACTTATACGCAGAATTTTTAAACTCATTTTGGTTTGTTTTTCATTTTATTTTGAGAGACGTATTTGTATATTTTTGTGGGATATGAATACAATGTTTATATATTTGTTTTGTTTT
The DNA here is from genome assembly GCA_963576475.1 of Molanna angustata. Lineage (NCBI taxonomy): Eukaryota > Metazoa > Arthropoda > Insecta > Trichoptera > Molannidae > Molanna > Molanna angustata. Next base: position 20,913,515 of record OY754973.1, read on the forward strand.
TATTTTGATGGAAAAAACTTCTTTGTTGGTTTTTATTTCAATGTGTATTTTAAAGACCGCTAATAAGGTACTTAGGAGAATTATAACAATTGTTTGTTTTGATAAATACCTACTTGGAAACTGTTTTTTTCTTTAATGACGTTACCTTTATCATTTAACGCTAACGATAAAGGTAAAAATTGTGGTTTTATGCATTATTACACTAAGCATCTGCTCCTCAAAACACGGGCAAAGCACCAACATTTGATTAAGTAGAATAAAATACGTTTTTAGTCATCAAATAACGACCAAAAGGCAGTTGTTAGGGTTATAAATAAAAAAAAACACACAGTTTTCCATCCGACTAACTGGTTACGATGAGGTCGCTTAGCAACCGGGTTGCCAACAAGTTTGTGTTTATATTCGCTCTGAAAAAAATATTGGTTTTTTACTAAAATTAAGTGTATTTTATATTTATTGTGCACTAATTTCATTATTGTGAGTTTTAGTTTGTATCCGTTCATTATCCATGAATATGGATTTGGATATTCCACCTGATCCGGGACCAAGTCTAAGTGTTAAAAAATCTGACATGTCAACGCCACCTAAACAAAACAACAAGAGACCTAACACAAATAATTCTGACATTATCCATCCGTCTAAAGCTCCAAATTTAAATAGTTCTCCGGAAAAATTGTACAATACTCATAGTGAAATTGAAATCCAATACCTGGAAAATTCGCCTGGGCCTTACATTGTTTTCGTTCAAGATATTGACTCTAGCAAGAATATTCACCCAATGAAAATTGGTAATATCCTTATTAAACATAACATTAAAAATATTTCTCCGGGTGGAGTAAAATCAGAAGGGAGAAATAAAATCTCAATTACTTTCAAAGATGCTAAGAGTGCGAATCAATTCACGACAGCCATTTTTTTAAAAATAAATAATTTAAAGGCATATATACCTAGATTTAAAGTGACAAAAATGGGTTTGATTCGTGGTATTTCAACAGACTTTTCGATTGACGATATTATAGAAAATTGTGCAGTACCAAACGATATTGGGAAGATTTTAAAAGCAAGACGCCTCAATTTTAAAGATAAATCATCAGGAGAAACAATGTGGAAACCATCTCAATCCGTTGTCTTAACGTTTGAAGGACAAAATCTCCCAGAGTATGTTTACCTTTTTTATAACTCTTTGAAAGTTGAAACTTATGTATTTCCAACCATCCAATGTTATCGCTGTTGTCGCTTTGGTCACATGAAGATTCAGTGTCATTCTATAACTCGCTGCTTCAAATGTGGAGATAGTCACCTTGGTGAAGTTTGCCAAGTGGTGGACTTTTTAAAGTGTATAAACTGTTCAGGATCTCATTCAGCTACAAGCCCAATGTGCCCGGAATTCACTCGGCAAAAAAATATTAAACATTCAATGGCTACAAAAAATATATCATATCTGCAAGCATCTCAACTCTTCCCATCTTCTGTGAAAAGCTATTCTGAAGTGACTAATAACCAATTGAACAATAAACAAAGTTTTAAAAAAACAATATACACTAAAATGTCTTCGGAAACTCAAAAACAGACAATTCCTCATATTAATATTAAAGAAATAAACAAGTGCATGTCGTATTCAAATGGTGAAGCTAGCCATCCTTCAAATGGATGCGCTGTTTTAAGCCAGTCAACTACTTCTGCATCTAATGAAGTCCAAGAAAATATTTTCCAAGATGATGCCCATTCTGTTGTATATTTAATTACGCAAATTCTTATTAGTTTAATTTCCAACTCAAATTTTAATTTACCGTCCAACGTTGCCAATCTTATCCCGCTTTTAAATTCTTTTTTAAAAAATGGTTCAAAATCACAAAACCCATAATCCTTTAAACATTTTACAGTGGAACTGTAGAAGCGCATGTTAAGTGACTTTCTTTTATTTGATACTGTTCATAGTGTATGTCTTGTTTATATTTAAGTTTGAGTGTTCTGTGAATACAAATATGGCACAAATCATACAATATTGTGTGAATTGCCTAATAAAATAAAAAAAAAAAAAAACTGGTTACGATTTTGGTGTAGGTACTTGACGTTAGACAAATATACACAAAAAACTATTGTTATACATTATACTTAGCATCGACATCAACTGATATTGATAATTATTTATTGATTATTATTATTATTGACAAACTTATTAACATTTCAATAGAGATGAAGTTGAGATATTATAGAAGAACCAGGAACTCAAGGCACCTGATAATTATGGATTGATATCAATAAAAAAAAACTTTACCAAAACCAAACTACGGGCATTTAAGATGCAGATAACTAGATCACATTTTAACCTAAGGGATCAAGGTTGTTCCTTGAATTGCGCTCAGAAGAAGACTGTAAATATCCTGGATAGTGCAAAAACGCAATCAGATGAAAAAACATGTCCTGAACGTCGAATTACAGGAATAGCATACTAACTAAGATCAAGGAAAGCTACCTCAACAGTCTGCATAGACAGAGTTGGGATAAGAAGAAGATTTCTTACATCTTCTCGATATAATATTATGAGTACCTATTTAGTAAGACTGTGATATACGTCTATGGCGCTTCAAACCATCATGAGTCTTGGCTTCTCCACTCGCCTTATTAGTTGTCCTGCTAAGCTATTCAGTCATCAGCATAGATTCTTGGTCCGTCTCCCCACATACATAGTCAAGCTATCTGAATTTTGGTCGCCCAATGCTCCTTGTTTCATATGCTCTAATGCCAAAGAATTTAGTTACGTATCGTGATTTGCTTAGCAAGACTTTGCTATAGTAAATTCAAAATAGAAAAGACTTTAAATACATATATGTATGTTTATCTATTTCAATCCGATTAACCGCAGCTAACATTAACAACGACCGCCCGACGTTCCGACATTGCGAATAGTCTAGCAAAATGTTATTCATTTGTTTCAATACGCTTTGATTCCCAATACCGAATTGATGTTAACTTAAAGCGGTTGCGCAAAATTTGTAGTTAAAATGTTTACTTTGCAAGTGTGCTGGGTCCATTTTACACACGAAACTAAAATATTTGGAGCCAATTTAACTTTGCCAATAGAATTACCAAAATAAATATAATGTAGGTATGGAGCAGGGCCAGAGTTTCTCAACATGCGGTGCGGCATATTGCGCTGGGGTCGGTTTCACCCCTTCGTACTTCGGACCCGGATGGATGGCGCCGACTAATAATAATTATTCGGGACCAGAACTGGAAGGTCGAAAAGGGGAAACTGTCCCGTATAATGTAATTAGCATCTCTTAAACCTTAAATGCTTAACAAACTCGACACTAACTTGAGTTTTAACACGATGATACAAACTGAAAGTTTAGACGGAAACTGGAACGTAATTAAAATATTAATGCACATTATCTAATTATTTTTTAAATAGACTCAAATAAATCGTCACTCGATAATTATTTTCGGGAATCATCGGACTGCTAACAGATATATTGTTTTTTATTACAAAAATTATAAAGGTTTTGTCCGTTCTGATAAAAAAGCAATAAGTGTTAAAAAAAAGTAAGATAAGAATCGGACTTAAGAAATCGTTTAGATTAAAATTAATGCATTAAGTGAAATAATTTATATATAAATTTAAGGAAATTTCTAACTAAACTTTGATATTAACGATTTTTAATGATTGAATTTAGATTAATATTTATTAATTCATACCATCACGGCGTAAGTAAATAAATAAACTCCGATAATATTGAAAATCTATTGCTTTTGTGCATTGTGCCGTGCAAAAATGGTTGCCAATATGTTGGTGTTTATGAATATGAGATTTCAAACTGAATTCACATTGTATCTCGCTTCTGTGAGTTGGAATAGTTACAAGGTTTACCAAAAAATAGTATATTTAATTAATGATGCCGTGTAGAATTTTACTATTGGCTACCTTTAAGTGAGTAACAATAACTAAACCTACATTAAAACTGAATTGAATAAAAAAACGTGTTCTCACCTTTGATCATCCCATCCTGCACTGGCTGCAGCTCCTGAGTACCAGCTTCCACCCCTCCCTCCTGGTTCCTTACCGCTGTAGTTCCAGCTGGCTGCATAACCCTTGTCATATCCACCACCCCAGGCACTGTTTGATCCGTATTCAGGCCTTCCAGAAGCGAAATAGTAACCTCTTCCGCTATTGTCGAAACCGGACGTTCCTCTATAAGTTTCGTCCCAGGGTCGAAAGCTGCTCTGCTTCCTGTACTTATCATCACTACCCCTGTTGTCGTATCCGTATCCTTGGAATCCAACGTCGTATCGAGTGGGTCTGATTTCCCTTTCACTGTAATAAGGTTTTTGTTCGTCATATGACGGTTGTCTGTTCCCAAAACGGTCATACAACTTCCATCCAGTGTCTCTCTCCGGAGGTGGATAATATGGTCTCGTTTCATACCTATCCACATAAACTGGTTGTCTTTCGTACCTGTCATCCGGATAATAAAGTCTTCTGTCGTAGGGATCATATAAGTATATCGGCCTTCTATCATATGGATCTTCGTAAGGCCTTCTGCTATCGTATCCGCTGTATCTGTCGTCGTATGGATCGTTGCTCGGCCGATATCGATCTCGATCTCGGTCCCTATCTCTGTCGGGATCTCTGCGTCGATCGTAGTCTCTGTCACGATCTCGATCGCGATCACGATCCCTGTCGCGGTCTCTGTCTCTGTCGCGATCTCTATCTCTGTCATCGTATTTGTCTCTGTTGCCTCCTCTTCGGTCATCGTCGTGACGGTTGTCATTTTTATCAGGTCTCATCCAGCGTCTGTCATCCATTCCGTCTCCGCTTTTGTTTCTGTCGTTTCCTGACGGTCGTCCGTTTCGATCGTCGTTTTTGTTGTATCCCTTATCATTTCCGTATTTGTCATCGTTCTTGTTATATTTTTTATCGTCGTTTCTATAATTTTTGTCATCTCGCCTGTTGTAGTCTCTATCGTCATTTCGATTGCCATAGCCTCTGTCTCGATCGCGATCTCTGTCTCGATCGCGATCTCTGTCACGATTGCGATCACGTGATCCACCGCGATCTCCGTATCTGTCATCGTCATATCTGTCGTCTGACCTTCTCGGTGGATATTCGTCGCATCTTGCGCAGTTCTGACTCGCTCTCGAACTCCGGTGCACCGATGACTCCGCTACGGCATATCTCGCTATTTGTAATTCCTCATTTTTTGGTTTATTGAATAACGCGTTTTGTAACGGAGTAGTCGGTGTCGTTGAAATAAGCGGTACAGGAATAAATGTACTTGCACTAGCGGAGGTATCCTTTAATATAACTATTATGGCAATGAAAAAACGGATTCTTTGACTGTTCGTGAGCTGAAACAAAAAAATACAATTTATATTAATAGAGATTTTACATAAAAAAATAATATTACATTCATATAAAATTACATTAGTACAAACCAACCCATATATTTGATCTGTAATAATTTAAATTTTTCTGAGATTTATTTTTTTGTACTAATATTGTAATTTTGTATTTTTGGTATCAATAATAATAAAAAAAAAACATTCACCACTGTAAAAATGACGAAATTGTTTTCTTTTGGAGATATAAAAAAACCTATTAGTGTAAAATGTCTGATATTTATTTATTTATTTATGATTAACAATACAAAGAGGAAGTTACAAATTCAATTACATACTAGTTAAGTATGTGTGTACATATAAGTGTGTGTATGAGTGCTATTTAGATGGGTCGATGGCAGAGCGGTTAGCGCGCTGGGCTAGTAATCCAGTGGCCGCGAGTTCGAATCCTGCCTCGACCGATTTCGTTCACCTATAGCACAAGCATATATATGCTTATTTTAGGGAACGTAGGAAGATGTATATGTACTTGTTTAACAAGGACATATTTATTTTTATATATTAAAAAAAAAATTAAATGTATGTACTTGCTAGGGTACGATGAACACCTCACTAGGAAGTCCTGTGCCGAAGTGTTCATTTGAACAGTTGTGTGGCATAAATGGTAGATTATGCGCAAAGTTCTTTAATTAAATTATACATTAATTTGTTATTGAGAAAAAAAATGTGAATGTTAATAATATTTGACTAGGTGAAATTATGTTATTGATATGATCTGAACCGGTGTTATTTTATCCATCCGTGTGTTTTTTGTAGTTGTGACGATGTGTTTTATGGTAGCAGTGTTAGTGAGGTTGGTAGGCAATTATGTAGTTTGATGGCATACTTACAGTGGGTAAGTTGTGTTTAAAATGATTTAAAAGTGCAGATTTTGCGTATAATTGTCGAAGTGTCATAGCTTCCATAGTCTTAAAAATTTCTGTGGAGCTTGTTCGTATGGCTTGTTCTTATGGATATCTATCAAGAATGTATTAAATTTATTTCACGTGTCTAAAATGAGATGATGTTTAGTATAATTTACTAACAATAATAATCTATGTTGGTATTTGATTTTCAAAATATATATATATATTTTTTTAATGTTTATTTAGGTTGATGTTTTACATAACAGTTGTAAAACAAAAATATATATAGTAAGTATAAATGAAAATTAGCGAAAAACAAGACTAGAGAAAGGGTTGAGATGATAATTATGCCTAATTTAATATTTCGTGTGCTGAAAATTTGTCGAAATATCCTTAAGTTTGTTTTTAAATCCTCCAAAGTTTTGTTAAACATACTGAGGGAAATATGTGTAGGTACTTACTTATACGAGGCAAACTTATATTTAATTGAGCTGTTCCTACTTCATGCAGGAGTGTCAAACAGATAGTTTTGCGATATTTATCAAACAATGGACGATGTATTAAATGATAAATAATAAGCATAATATGTTTGTTTATTTTATTTTAGATGCATTATTTTATTATAATGTCTCATTGGACGTCCAACTAGGTGAATCTTATGTAGGACATCCGATATTAATACTAGTATTAATGATTTCAACACATATTTGGTTCTTATAAAATTTAACAAAATTGAATAAACCTAAAACATAATTTATTGCTCTTTATTTAAGTATTAAGGTTCATCACCCATTCTGCATGTAGTGCTTCTTTATGTGAAACGAGATTGGTGTGTAGGTATACATGCACACATCGTGTTTCCTTTTATAAAATGAAACACACACACGCACACCTGTCGCTGGATACCTTATATTGTAGAATATACCGTGATGGTATATATGATATCAATACAATAATAAAAATGTTTATTTATTTATCTTATCCATACAAACTACATAGCAAATGTAAACAAATTTATTACGAAAAAACAATTTTATATTATGAATACTGGGGGGCAAGTCTGGTTCGACCGGCGAAATCAAAACCCTAGTGATTACCCATATCATGGATATAATTATCGTATGGAGTTCTATGACATCTAAAGATATTATAGAACTCCATATAATAATTATATCCATGATATGGGTAATCACGAGGGTTTTGATTTCGCCGATTGAACCTAACTTGCCCCCCTGATTTCAATTAAATACCCACGAATAGTATATTATTATTCAATTTCGGAAATTAACTATATCAAGAGAATACAGGAAATGAAAATGTAAAAACAAGCATTCTTTGTGAGTGTGGTACCTTTGCGATTTTGTCAATTTGAAAATATTATTGCCGACCAAAAAATTAGTTTTCACACTTTGAAGACTGAATAATAATAATAAATTTGGTTGATTTATATAGCGCCGTTTTCGTGAATATCTCACCTCAAGGGCGCTGAATGTTAATTGTATTAAAAATCCTGTGGAAAAATGTACAGATGTCGTCAAACTTCTTGAACCTTAACGCCGCGGAGGGGGGCGAATTGCATATATACCAACCTAGTAAAAAAAAAAACGAAAAATTGCGATCTGCGCACCCACGTGACGGGCTCAAGTTGTTTTCCGTTAGTTATACCTATCGCGTATGAGCTACAATGAATAACAATATTTGTTACAAATAAATTATTTGTAAAAATTAATTTTATATTTAATCACGTAGAGCTTGCGGATTGTCAGGTAGCGTTAATTAATCAACGGGGATTAGTAAAAAAAAAATATTTGTATAGTAAAAAAAGGTTGCTTCAAAGTTAGATATATGTGAAGAAACTATGTTTCTATTGGTGATCAGTCATATGTCTTAATTAACAACAAAAACGACGAAATCTTAACAAAAATACATACTGTTCATTATTGAGCATGTTTACACTGTAAATCATTACAGGGAGGATTTGAATATTATGATGAATTACGTCATATTATGCTGTTGAAAATGAAGCAAGTGTTTGTTTAATGTGTGAAACCGTATAATAATAAAAGCTGCTAATCTTAATTATCTATAGCTAGATATAAAGAATATTTTTAACCTTATAAGTCTTGTCTCTTTAATCAAAATAATGAAGACCGGTGTAATTCGCAATATCTTGTAGGTAACTAGAAGTCACGTTGGTATTGAGTCAGTTATTTCTCCTGTTCTTCTCCATTGGGATTACACGCAAAGATTTCAGATATCACATGAAAAATATTGAATAAAAATGTTATTATAACTGTAAAATGTGATTATTACTATAAAATGTTATTATATAGATAGTTTAATTTTACGTTCAAGATGTAAATATAAATATTTTTAACAATTTTTGTAAATATAGTATTTAGTGACGACATTTGTTTGGCCGAATATACAATATAATATACTCTTATTGTTCGATACTTAATATTCATACAAACCATCAAGCCGTTTACCTATTCGGGGTAAGAAAAAATGAGTGAAATACACACTATTCTATCCTGGCCTACATGTTTTGTATATAAAACAAAATATCTTAAAGTATTCAAAGTATTTGACAGCTTGTACGTATTCTTCAAATAGACATAGTATCGCTATCGACTGTTGGATCTCATGTGTTACACGCAAATAGTTTATGTAAATAACGCAATAAAATGTTTTTGACATATGTACCTTCATTGTTTATGATTGATGTACCTATTGATTGTAAGACAAACTAGTTCATTATCGTGGTAATGAAATCAATGTTCATGTGAAATATATCTTACAACAATGTTGTCTAAAGATGTCCTAGTAAAGGTCAAGAAATAATTAATAAACAGATTTCCTTAGAAGTAATAAAAAATATACTGTTTTATTATGTACTAGTGTAATAAAAACCATTTAGTAATTTTATGCAAATAATTTTGAAATACATTTTTAATATACCGCACCTTTATTTTCATAGTGACACTATATAAAATTGTAAATTTAAAATTTTTCTACTTCTTCTGCTTTAGTTACGACAGTGTCCTGTTATTCTCGGAGCCTGCTCTTGTGAAGTGGACGTCCAGCTATCCTTCTTATCTTCCAGGGGGTCTGCCATTTGTTATCTCCCCATCCGCTGCCATCCTCACCACTCGATCCGAACCCGCTCTCCCCACATGATCTCTCCAGAATCGTCTTCGTGATCTTCCCCATCGCACAACATCTTCGACATCACAGATTCTTCTTATCTCCGAGTTCCTTACTCTGTCACGAAGTGTTACGCCTGCGATGGGTCGTAGAGTCTTCATCTCAGTGGTTTTTAGGAGGTTTTTTGTTCTGGCGGTGTCAGCTCTTGTTTTTATGCCGTATGTCATGATCGGCCTTACACAGGTCTTATAGATCCTTACCTTACTCTCCTTCAGCATGTCTCTGTTTCTCCATACAGCATTTTTCAAGCATCCAGCCACGACGGCGGCCTTATTCGCTTGCTCTCTTACTTCGTCAAAGAGGTTATTGCTGCTGGACACTTCGACACCCAAGTACTTAAATCGCATCACTTGTTCTATGGTTTTATTTTCGATTGCAAGTTTGCATAGTACTGAATGCCTTGAGGTGACCATGCTATAATTTTTTTAAATTTTTATAACCAGTTATGTATTTAAGATGAGTGATATCTATTGAATACAGAAACACCAGATCACTCGTTCAAATATTAGCCACCAATTGGCATTATTGCTATTTGTATTTTTTCAAATTAAATTAAAAAAAATAAAACTTTAATCCCTGATGGTGAAAAATTTTTTTTTGTTTGAAAATCTAGGTGCGATAGTCTTTTTTAATTGCAACTTTTTTATATCAACGAATTTAATTTTTAACCTTCCACTGGTTATAATAAATTAAAATGAAATACTGAAATAAATAACTTTCTTCCATTTGATATAATATATTAACTAGTTTTGTACTAGACGAGCATCTTCAGAGAAGCTCTACTCTAATATATTATAATGGATTTCCATCAAGTTGAAGTTGATCGAAAAAATTAACACAAAAAATTCCACTGGTTACCCCAGATTGTGGGATATACCGTGATGGTATGAATGAATCCTTTTTTTTTCTCGGAAATTTTCCTAAAATTATTCTTTCAATTCTCTACGAATATTTTTATGTAATTAAAATGTTGCCCATTTTTAACTAACTTTTTAAAATTTCAATGTAAGAAACATACTTTAGTACAATAAAAGTAAGTGATGAAATATAACAACGATAAAAAATTGATTGTAACAATTCTGTATTTTTACTCCTCACTACCCTAAGGGGTGTTATGAAATCGCAATTTTTAAGGTTATTTTTTATTGCAGTTTATCAACTAGTATCATGCTGGATTGCACTCTTACAATGTGTCTATTGTATGTGTACTGTCTACCTACTATGTGATATAGGTACATATATGTGATACTATGTACGGCGTGTTTATTCTACATTATCGATTATAGAATAAAGTAATCATACAATTATTTACAAATTTTGTGAATTTGGATATCCAATACTCGCTTAGACATCATTCGATTTTGAAGGAGATCTGAGCAGGGCAAATATTTCAATGTGACCTTAAGTTCAGGAAAATTAAAGTTTTGTTTTTTTATTTTCGAATTGCTAAAAGCACATCACATTTATAAAATAGCATTGAAGAATTATCAAGTTTTCGTAATAAAATGTTAAATCATAAATAATTTAACAAACTAATTTCATGAAATATTGAAAAAAAATTATAAGTACAAAATTTTAATGCTCTGTGGAGTGATTACGAGGAGTATAGCGTTGGACACAACATTGTTTCTTTGATACGATGTACGAATATATTAAGGAGACAAATAATTGTCAATTAATAATAATGATAATAATGAACACTTTCTTGCACCCTGGGCAGGTGGCGAGTGTATTGCCGTATGGCAATTTCTTACAACTAAACAGTGTTTTCAGCCCAGAGAAGTTATATTTGCGTGAGAAATAAATTTAAATAAATTTCTCCTCTGCTGGGAATCGAACCCAGGACGCCCGCACAGAAACCGAACGACTAACCAACTCTGCCACGGCGGTCGGCCATTTTATCTACGTATAAAACATTGATATTTAGTAACTGAAAAAAAAATATTATTTCTAAGTAGGTACCCAATTAAACGTTTTTCAAAATGTAAGGATGCAATATTTACAAAAGGGTTTATTCATTTTTTCCTTTCGATTAATTGCTCGCTCAGCATCAGAAAATAGTAAAAGGACCGTAAATCCTTACACAATTTAGCTTCTAGAGATGAAGATGAAATACCGAGATTATGTCGGACAGAAAAAGCGTAAAGCTGAGCTTTTGTGATCTTATCTACTCTCCTTCCCCCCATTTCTGCAAACATTCCCATTCCTCGATTTCCCCTATCCATCCCATTCGATACCGTTCTCTCATTTCCCTTCCCTTTTTCATACCTCCTCCACCCCTTATCACAACATTTCTCACTTCGCACTGACGGAATGTTGTAAAGAAAAATAACTACATCGATTTACTTGGATTCACTGTGAATGTTAATGATAGACATCCCCAATCTGAAAATGTTCTGAAGATATAAAGAAAATCGTAGATATTTGAATGACCTTTCATTGATTTTACGAGAACGTAGTTTTAAATATATACATGTGTTTGAGCAAAAAAAAATTTAATAAAAAAAAAAAAAAAAATAGACCGAAGGGTTACTCACGAAGTTGACCAACATAAGTTTAAGATGAATTTCAGAATTTAGAAATCTTTGAGCTTCAAATTAATTAAATACTTGTATTAATTTATACAAAAATTAATGAAAATTTCATATTAAACGTTCATATTAACATTTTTTTATGATCAAATGAAGAGAAAGATTAAAATTACATTATGATCGAGTGCTGATTTATACATTTTTAAGATTAAGGCAAGATAAGCACGTATTAAGAATGTCTCATGAGTAGCCCCCCTGATGTAATACACATATTTTGAACGGAACAAAAAATCCACTTTGAATATAAATATAAAAGTAAAGATCCACAAAAGGAAGCTTTGTTATATATTCTTTCTATAAATATAAAATCACCTCAAACTTATACATACATACATACCATCACGCCATATCCCTTACGGGGAAAGCAGAGAGAACCGAGCGCCGTACTCCTTTATTTTTGCACACATTCTTAGCTTCCTTTACATTCATGTATCTTCTTATACATGTTCGTTGATTTTTCAATCTTCTTATATTTCCTTCTTTCAAAACATCATTCACATGTTCATGCCGTCCCTTTCTGGGGCGGCCCCTTCTATTCTCTCCATCTCTCACACCCATGCATATTTTTTTCATTTTAAATATGTCCAAACCACCCCAAGGAATTCATTTTTATATTACTTATAATATTCTTCTTTATCTTATATCGTTCTATTACAAACTCTTCTTAGTGATCTCATTTCCACAGCACTATACTCTACTTTAGTTTTATGCATCTTTTGTCACGTCGATGTTTCACTGGCATACGTCAAAATAGGCACTACAATTGCATTATGTACGGCAATTTTGGCTTCCTTTGAGATGCTTGGATCGGACACAACTGGTTTGATATTCCCGTTTATTCTATTACCTAGCATAACCCTTCTTTCAATATCTTTATCAGGTTTTCCACTCCGTTCAAACTTGATGGATTAATTAATCAATGTTATGATAAATCACTGCAAAAAGTATTATTGTATCGAAGCGAAACTTGAAAAAGATATTTAATTATTGATAATTTTGTAGAAAAAAAAAAACTTTTTTTAGCAGATGTGTCTTAAAATTTGACCTTTTATTAAGAATCGAATATTTTTATTATTGCATATGCGCAAACATTGGATTTTTTCCCTGTCGGGAGTCAAAGATATTTTTTAACAGATTTTTAATTATCTCAATAGAGACGAAGTTGGAATATTTATTGTAGGAGATATCTTTGACTCCCGACAGGGAAAAAATCCAATGTTTGCGCATATGCAATAATAAAAATATTCGATTACTTACACATTGGTACAAGTAGGTAAATAAGACAAAAATGACCTTATAAGTCTGGCGCAATTCAGGGGTGACTTCTATGCGAAAAATGCATTGTCACCTCAGATATAAGAATTGTAGCTTTCATTATTTACAAAAAACCAATTCTCTCAATAGATGGCGTTTCAACAAAATAAATAAAAATAATAAGATTGTTGTTCATAATTTCACCCATAGATGGCTGTAGTAAAAATTCCTTATTTTCAAGCGAAAAGAATTTCAGTATTACAATATATAGAACTTTCAAAATTGAATTGATAGGGATCTCATTAAAAGGCATAATTGGTGAACGTTGCGCAAGCGCATAAAGTGATCACGTAAACCAGCCGATGACAGGTCGTAAGCCCTGTAGGTGCCTTGATTTCCCGGTTCTCCTACAATAAATATTCCAACTTCGTCTCTATTGAGATAATTAAAAATCTGTTAAAAAATATCTTTTATTAAGAATTTGAGATAGTTATGTGATCGAATGATGAACATCAAATATCTCCTCTTGATGATATATCCTCATTTTGCTGATATATCTGCAGTGAAGAAGGTTACCGAAACAAGTAATTAAGAAGACATATCACAATGCTAAATCTAGTGACTGAAAACATGACATATTAAAACCGCTTAATGCACTATGAAGGTACGTGTTAGTAAGGTTAACTATCGCGTGCATTAAAAAAGGTTTAAGTATACGTGATTTAAATTATCGGAAACCCAAAATTTGTTGATTTTTTGCACTTTAAGAACAAACCTTACTTGAAATGAAAAAACATAATCGGTCATTCCCATTTATGTTATGCACTGTTTAAGCACATAAAAAGATTTATTTCTCTACGACAAATAGTATTGGAGTAATTTTAAAAAAATCTGTAAAAAAGGATATATTTATTATTTATTTTGAGGGAATGAAGACTAAATTTATAAATTGTGTGACGAACATTCACTAGAGAAATATTGAAAACACTTATGGTATTTTTTTTGAAACACACTGTTTCAAATATTTGAGAAATTTGATTTGAAATTGGGGTATTTAGGTTTATATGGCCCTATATTTATCTATATTTTTTCCCGTTTCTTTTCGCTGAAATTTTTCAGACAGAAGGCGAAGAAACGATGTAAAAAATTAAAAAAAAAAAACCTTTAAACAAGGGCAGCGTTTGGACAAAATAAAAGATGGACAGCGAACTATTTTTAATTTGTTTTATCTGCACAACATTTACGAAACACAGGAAGTAAATATCCTTTTTGACAAAGGTAGATGTGCAAAGCGAAATAAAAAATATTGTGTCCATATGTTACTTTTTATATTATGTTATGTAAGCTTCGAGGATTTTTTTTTTATTTATTTATTTCAACAGAATCATGGGCCCACGTTAGTAAGGGCCCGTGACGCAAGTCCCAACCACCTTTCACCTGTACTCAAATACCTATACTAAAATTCGAATCCCATACAAAAATTGTACTGAAAATTTTACATACAAAAAATGTATTAAAGTACCGTCACTACGAAAAACTTGCAGAACATATATACACGAACTTTTTCACTTTTTTCCCTTATATCCTATGACCACAGGCGGTTTCTTAGTGTGTGCATAAGTGCACTGCACTGCTTACTAAAATAAAAAAGAAATATCCCTAGAAATTCATCAAAACACTTGTAAACATACATTTCAATAATAATAATATATGTAAGTAGTAAATTTCCTGTAGGTACATGGTGAATGCGCGGTGTAGTCGTGACCGTGAGTATACTGTAGTACGAAATATATTTCGCGCATGCGCATTAAGGATTATGTGCACTTTCAATAATGCCCGTAAATAAATGTGAGACCTCATACAAATTCTATATTTTGTTCAAAATCGTCGGTGTTATAATGCCTCATTGGTCTACATATGCGTTAGAAAGAGACGTAATCATTCAGTTGTCGTGCACTGCCCGATCTGCCCCGCACATGCGCATTGAAGACGTATTCTCTCCATAATAAGAGTTACCAAAAACATGCGTAAAAACGACCTTTTAGATTTGATTAGTAAAGATTATTTTACATTTACTGACGTATAATGTTATACAACGTATAATGTTATACAAATACAACAAAATTCAAGGTTGACTGTTTGACCGGTTGTCCACACAGAACACAAAGTGTCATTCATCGATTTATCTGTTTTTTAAACAAAACATCTTTCTAGAGTGAATAAAGATATGAAATAATATCGACTGAATTGCGTGTTCTTTATTCTCGTGGTATTTTTTCAACGTCGATGGAGTGATAACAATTTAAAAACTATTTGAAATACCTACGATCCAGTCTTATAGTAAATTATCATACAATTATTTGTACAATCTCAATGACAACTGAGGAGTGCCATCGGTGATTTTCTACGCATTTTTTCTAATATTTTTGAGGATAATACATTATTATATTCTTATTATAACAGAAGACTGTCTCTTTGCTTTATCAATGGTGTCCAAAAACAAATCCATATTTAAAACAATCGTGTAATCGAAGTGTTTATACAAATGAAAGTGTCGAAAGTTTTTTTTTTCATTTGCATCTAGATATACCCAGTGTGAGTACCTACCTAGCATTTAATGAAACTTTAATTTATTACTTTAAGAAATATCCATTTTTTATACAAATAACAAATGTTTTTATATATTTTTTTATTGTGATGTATTTGGCCAAACGATATGAAAATCTTAATTAAAATTAACTTATTAAATCTAACTGTAGTAATTTATTTGTAATACAAAAATTTTGAATTTCTCGCTTGTGTATTTAATTTTTATTAATCCCTTTGTACATAATATATGCAAATTTATTACACACTCGTAGGCTTATTGTCATTAGGCAATTCATTCCAATCAACTTATAGAGTTATATAAAGGATCGGGTTATATTTCCAGATGAGGTATAGTTTTAAATGTGTTTTCAGTCTAGCTCTACGAGACGATAAATATCTATCCAGAAAGTGTCAATTTGTTATTGGGTACGTGTTAAATTAATATTTGAATAAGTACATTTAAATTGCTTGAGAAAAAAAAATACAATCGACTATTTTATGATAACATATACTATATACGCATAGATTGGACTTTTTTCCTACTAGTAATCAAATAAATTTGTCAAAAAATAGTAAATACTTCCTTGCATCCTGCATAAGTGGCGAATTAAGTGGCATTTGGCAATTCTTCCAACTTAACAGTGTTTAAAACCCACAGAAGCAAGAATTGCGTAAGAAATATAAAGATGAATGTAGGTACATATTATTATGTTTATGTAAATATGCACCGCCTATAATTTCAATCACGAGCCGCCTCTGCCTATGACCATCAAATTTTTCCGAGATATTCATTGGCTCGATAGATATTACACCTCATTTATTTGATGGAATATAATCGTCTAGGAATCCAGATATTTAAGTTTGAAAATTCAAATTTTCATACAAAATGAGAAAAAACTCGATTTCTGGGAAGATTAAAAATCATGTTTTTTACATGTAAAAAACGTGTGTGTCAATAACGAAATTTAGCGGACAGAAATTATTCAAAGTTATATTATATCTTAATCCCAAACTTCTAAGACATCTGGCATTAAAATATAGTACCCTCTCAAAGAATCCTCGAGAGTTTTTTTGTTTTAAAAATCTGATTTTTTATGCGAGGAAAACGTCAAATATCTTATTATCCTTCCCGCCGTTAGCGTTAGTTTCAATTTTTAACACCAGGGGGCAAATTATTTATGCCGGTTTGTCGTGTGTATAGGTCGACGGTCAAATGTCTACATTGTGGATTGATATGTAATGGCAAATATTATTATCAATTATTATGTAATATTTTGAAGTGACTAGACATTTATTTATAATGTTTTGTAGCATACTAAATATATGAATTTATATAGATTATTTTGAATCCTACAAATAGGTACGTACCACTAAAATTTGTCGTTACAAGTTCAATTTAAATTCATATTGTGTTTGTATTTTCCTTGTATTTTCATTCTTTAATTATTGTTATAGTGAATTAATATTTTAATCTAGTCTATTGCACACAAAGTGCATTTATTAGAGATGCCAAGAATATTTAACTACTAGTTGCATGTAACACATGAGATCCAACTGTCGATAGCGATAGTATGTAGGTATAGTTGAAGAATAAGTACCAATCTATAAACCCATAAATCCAAATTATTGAATATTTAAAGATATTTTGTTTTCTACACAACATATGTAGGTATGTATGTCAAGATAGGATAGTATGGAGGTCAGTCCTTTTTTTCTACCCAGAATATGAAAACAGCATGATGGTATGCATGTACGTTTGGAGATTAAGTATCAAACTATTAAGTTTACCTACTTAGATATTGTGTATAAGCCACTGCCATACAAATTGTATGAGGCATCTGAATTCATTTTTTACAAAAATTGTTAAAAAAAATCGAGATGTACTACTACAATGTAATATTGTTTTAGCTAATTAAATTATCTAGTTCTTTTGAACAAATCGACAGTTGGACTATTTGGTATTCGACCAAATATTGCGAACTATTCGGCCGAATACCAAAACATGAAGAAAGAAAAATCATATTAAATATTACTCACATTTTTTTATTTTAACAAAAAATCAGCACATTACATATTTAAAATCTATCAGTTGTAAGTTTTGATGAATGGAAACAATTTTTCAGCATTTCTTGATAGCAAACGATTGCGCTTTTCCTTATAAGTTATACCTGATTCCGAAAATAACCGCTCACTATATACACTGCTACTTCTTCTTCTTCCTAGCCTCTTCCCAACATATCGTCTATGAAGACTGTTGGGGTCAGCTCGCCTCGTCCTAATGCTGTACACTATGTACACTGCTACCGGGAGATGATAAATAAATCTTAGCAAATTCTGCTAGACTTGGATACTGTTTTGCATTTGCTGACCACCACTTGTAAGGGTCTGCTGTCTGATCTATCATTTATTTATTTTATAGAATACAACAGCAAACAAGAAAAATTTATACAAATATATATCTAGGCGAACAGTTTTCATGTAAAAATCAATTACATTTGCAATTGAACTTTTTAATATATAATAAGTATAAGATGATGTATGAATGTTATTGAGGCGATGAATGTGTGTCAAGATGTGGCGTTTAGTTCTCTCTGCCTACTTCATGAGGGACATGGCGTGATGGTATGTTTGTATACATATGTGTACATCAAATAAGATTCACTTTCAAAAGGACTGATATCTGACAAAACCCCTTAAAAGGGGAATAGTGACACAAGTCCCTGTTGTCCAACTGTCGATTTGTTCAGGAGAACTTTGTTCTCTTAACATATCTACAATGTATCAAGCCAGAATACGCGAGAATTGTATGGAGAGGTCTACTTTTTTCACGGCTTTTCCAACTTTGAAGTCAAAAAACACCAACTTAGAGGCTTCGCAGCATATATGTTCCATACACGGGTTTACTCAGAATTCGGAGTAGAACATTTCGTGTGTCTGTGTGTGTGTGTGTCTGTGTGTGTGTGTGTCTGTGTGTCTGTGTGTCCGTCCCCCCCTTATAACTTTTGATCCGCTCAATTTACAGAGCCTAAAATTTCAGAATATATAAACAGTTACAGGCCTACAAAACTTTTATACTCGGAATTTTGAATTTTTGTTTCAGTCAGGGGTTATCAACTTTTGAATTTTTATTTTATTTTTCCATATATCTCAGAAACCATAAACGCTAGAACGCTGAAAATTGATACAAACATAGACAAATACAAAATCTCAAATTAGTTTTTTCAAAAAAATTCCAGGGTTTCTCAAACATTTTTTATTAAGAAAAGTATTTTTTTTTTATAAATTTATGAGTTTAACTGCTTATACTGTAATTTTTTTTAAAATATCGAAAAAAGCCGAAACACCCCAACTAGATAATTTAATTTTCTATAAAAAATATTAACATTGTAGTAGAAGATCCCAATTTTTTTTTAACAATTTTTTTAAAAATTGAATTTAGTGACGACATCGCTTCATACATTTTGTATGGCAGTCGCCTATACACAATATGTAAGAAGACTTAATAGTTTGATACTTCATCTCCAAACATACATACATACCATCATGCTATTTGCATATTCTGGGTAGGAAAAAGGATCTTCCTCCACACTATCCTATCTTGACATACATACCTACAATGTTGTATAGAAAACAAAATATCTGAAAATATTCAATAATTTGTATCTATGGGTTTATAGTTTGGTACATATTCTTCAACTATACATACTATCGCTATCGACAGTTGGATCTCATGTGTTACATGCAACTAGTATACTTAAAAAATGACTGATATAGGTAGTTGGATGTGACGCTCGTCGCTTGTAATAACGCAAAAAAATTGACTCTAATAAAATTTCAAGGCTCATACGAAAATGTTGCGTCACAAAATGCTCGTAGCGCAACACAAAAAAAACTTGTGTCACTATTCCCCTTTTAAGGGATTTTGTCAGATATAATATACATGAAAAATAATATAACCATAGATCCCACTAACCATGCTAGGTTATCGGTTTCTATATAAACAGAATAACAAATTAATCAATTAACATTGTAAAAATGTAAAAAGTAAACAATGTAAAAATGTAAAACAATATAAAAATAGAGACATATAAATGAAATCATAGCATATACATAAAATATCTATGGAGCACTGTACCAAAATGTGTGTGTTAATAGTCGAAGGTACCGTAATAAAAATAAAAAAAGCTTATTGGCACTATTTGTTTATAATATTTTTATTGCACACTTGTTTTGTTTTCTAATATGACTTCAATCCCATTATGTCCGATGGCAAACTGTTAAATATAGTTGGTATAGAAAATTGTAACTTACGTTCTCCGTAATAGTTATTAACTCTAGGTACGATATATTTACCGGATGCTACTTGCTTAGTGTTGTACTTATTTTTAACAGGTATTTTATGATCATTTTTATAGTAGTTTAGTAATATTAATCTGTAATTCTATATTTGGGTGGCTGTCATGAGTTTTGTTTCGGAGAAAAAAAAATGTCCTCTTTTTTAATTAGATTGACTCTATTTATGTAATGATCGCCAAACTATTACTCCTCACTAACTCAAGGGTATATGTATAAGGGGGAATTATAAAATCAAAATTTTAATGTTTTTTTATTGTAGATTATCAACTAGTATCATGCTGAGATTGTATTCTGAAAGTTTCATCACAATGTATCTGTATGTGTACTGTGTGCTAATGCACGGTTTGTTTATTTTACTTGATCGATTGTAGACTAAAATACTCATTCGATTCTTTGAAAATTTTGCAAATTTGTATATCAAATACTCGCTTCGACTCCAATCTCCAATAGATTTTGAAGGATATCTGAATAATGTTTCTCAATTGTCAAATATTTCAAAGTGACCCGAAATTTTGAAGCTTAGTATTTTTATTTATTTATTATTTTTATTTATTTACCTTTTATCACACCATATTTATAATGACAACAATAAGTAGATTACTGCTGCCGAACTAGGAAATCCTGTTCTAGCGCTAGCAGAATTTCATATTTTTATATTTAAATTGCATAAAAGGCTTACCAATTTCATACAATGGCATTGAATAATTATCAAGTTTTCATGAAAAAATATCTAAATCTATACAAAATTTGAATACTTTATGGAGTGCCTTGTTAGAAAAGAGTTTAGCGTTGGCCACAACCCACTCGTTGTGTCTTATCATTGGTCTAAGATACTATTTAGTGTCCAACTTCGGGAAAAAACATCTTCGGCTTGGAATTAGGCAAATACAAGTTTCCACCAGCCATCAAAAACAGTTATATATAACTGGCTAAATTTCAGTGTTTAAACAGTTAAATCTGGTCGCTTTATTCTGGACATATCCCACAGTTTGGTGTAACCAGCGACAGGTGTGCGGGTGTGTATAAACTTATGAAAGGAATCACAACACATGCGTCTATACCCACACTTCACTATCGCCTCACCTTAAAAAGACACTACATTCCGAATGCGTGGTGAACCTTATTGTTGTACTATGTGATATGTTATTGTTGCCTGTTGTAATTAAGATGACCCAGCTCTTATGGGACACCCGAAAACGACAAGAATAGAATAGAGTGAAAGCACTATTATACATAAACCGTAGCCTCACAGCAAATTTGTAACGCATAGTAATTATTTTATTTTTTAATTATTTAATTTTATTTTTGGAAACAAAACAGCCATTATATATTTTACATTAATAAAAAAAATAATAAAAAAGTAAGTCAATTAATTACATTGTTCCACAGATTACATATAACAAAGACAATTCAAACGAAAAAGGAAAAAAAAAATTAGAATTGTGATGTAGAGGAGGAAAGGGTTAGTTATCATATTGAATACAGTCTAGGACATACCAGAAATTATGCAATTTGGTACAGAATGAATTACTATAATAATGATGATAGTTGGTTTTTAATGATTGTAGGCTATTGTTAAAAATATTTGGCTTATGATTAAGGTTATCGTACATACTGCAGCAACGGTTAATAAAAGTGTTGTTTGCTTGTTTGTTCTTGAGTATTTGGTTTAAAAAAGGAGGTTCTGTCGAAGATGTATGGCGAGGCAGTTGAAAGGGATTTGCCCTAAGAGATATTATTTAAATATAATTTATTTAAGTTTACACAGTTTGCATCGACATTTTTATGATTTTTTTTGCAGTATTATTATATTTAGCAATTTAAGGACATTGAAAATTTTCCAAACACATACTCTCTCATAAAATGTATAATTTTCTTCTTCTTATTCATCTTGGTGTAGACCGAGGGTCTGTTGGTACAGGATGGTCCTGAGATGCTGAGTTCCAGCTATCTCCCCATTAATTAAGTATAATTTTCTGGTTTGCATATTTAATATGTATACAATTTAATGGAAAGGAAAGAAAATTGTCATTCAATTATGGTATTGATTATTATTTTTTGTTTTGTTTTATTATGTTGATAAGTTTTTTATGATTTTATTTTCACTATGTGTTTTTTATGTAGGTTAGTAAAAGGCAATATATGCAATTATTGATTAAATAAATAAAATTTCTTTGAAACCATAATAGGTACTATCTATCGACACTATACGATAAAGTAGAACACTATAAGACACTGTAGGACGTAGGAAACTTTCTTATATTCACTTTAGATTGTCTTCATAGTCACGATAATTTTATCTAAAATGTAGAATCAAAACAAATAGTAGGTAGGTATATCAATCAAATAAATAATCATATAACGACGTTTTGTATGCTCCAACATGGAAAAACAATATAAAACACATGGTTAATTGTATATAACTCATACCCTAATCAATTTCGTTATTATAAGATTTGTCAGAAACATCTCACAAAACAAAATGACCAAAAACGTGTAGGTAGGTATATATTACAATGATGACAGTACAAAAAAATATAATATTAATTTACGAGGACTCCCGAGATATGAGATGTTCTCTGTTATTTATTTTTGTCGGTATTTTTTCCGAATAGCAACATCGCACAATAAGTCTATTAGAGCTAATGACAACGTATTATTATGATGTGTTACCAACCACTCACGAATTGTGCAAGATTCAACTTCATACTAAACCTTTGGTTGGGATATTACGAAATATTTTTCATCGTTCTTATACAAATAATTTCTTATATTTTTATATAATTTTCGCCAAACATCTTGAACGAGCTTCCGGTTACGCAGAGCGCAAATTTGTGTATTCTCGATTCGTTGGTTTACGTGCAAATCGCCCCCCTTCTCGGCAAAAGTTCAAGATATTTGGCGACAACTATAGAAGAGTTCAGTGGTAAAAAAAATATGACATTTGAACTTTCACTTCGACAAGGCATGAAACCTAAGAAGTTGTTTTGTATATTATATTCTTCACACCTATGGGTTGGTGAAAAAAATACATGAAACCTATGAAGTTGTTTTGTATATATATTGTTCACAACTCACAACTATGGGTTGGTGGATACTCATGATATACACATTTTTTTCATATAATTTTCTTAACAAGTATCATCTAGAGATTTATACTATGATATTCGTCGTGATTTTTGGCAATTGTCATCACTATTATGAATTTTTGTGTCTTCTTTAGGTATAGCTACATACCTGAAATGAAATTAATTGATTTATTTTTCATTATTTATATATTACAATCGAAAAATCAGTAAATATATAAAAATATACTTCTTGTTATCATACTATGTACAATTGTTCCTGTTTGGATATATACTGCCTCACTAGATGAGTCTGTTCTGAGGCAGTACTTTTTCATTTTGTTATTGGTGCATAAGAATTACCAGAAATAATTATTGCTTCTCTGATCTGGAAACAGACTTGCGCAGGGTGCAAGGAAGTGTTCATTATTATTATACTTATTATAAAAATACACAGTGACCTCTCAGATATTTGAATCCATAAAATTGTATTGGAAATGATGAATGATATCAAGTAATGGTAGAGTTATGAAGGCAGAGAGTAGTGAATTATGTTAGAATATTTAACAGTATATGAGCTGAATGTATATATTATATCCTAAACTACGATCTATGTTCGATCAAGTCAATAGCTGCCATTAAAGGGGTCATTGATCCATTGAAAATTGCGGCACGAGATGTGATACTGCAAATTAATCTGGATATAATGAAAATGATGACATAGACTAGGAATCCATCGTACAAAGCAAGAGGCAGTGTTCAATACAAAGATGATTAGTTCTTCGAAGTGGCAGAGTAGTTCACCTATCTGGGCTCTAGTCTAACATAATATATTAACGAGGACCCAGCATCAAATCCATAAACAGCCACTGCAGCCTACAGAACATATTTTTTCTTGCTGTCATTGTTCAAATCATGTAGCATCCATAGTATAACTGACAGTAAGGATGAGAGAGATGCTGGAAATCTTTGAAAAGAAAGTGATGTGTCGAATAATATGTGAACCTTTGAAAGAGGGTGATCAGTGATCAGGTGATTTTAACTTTCAAAAAGTTAAAAAAAGGTACGCAACTAACTCGTTTTATACTATCATATCATACTATCACGCCGTTTCCCTATTTGGGGAAGCAGAGAGAATCGATCGCCAGACTCCTCTCTCTTGACATACTTGTCTTGCTTTATTCACGTCTATGCATCGTCTAATACACCGTTATTCTAACTTCTAACGTCGTGATCTTTCAAAATACCATTTATGTGATCGAGCCAACTTTTCCTTGCCTGACCTCTACATTTCGTTTATCTTTTAACAGACGGTCATCACTCATTCTTTCTATGTGGCCATACCACCTTAGGACGTTTATTTTCATCTAACTTTCGATATCTCTTTCAATCATACATTCTCGTCCAATATCCTTATTTTTTATTCTATCATACATCGTTTTATACTAATATGTAACAAAAGTAATTTTTCAATCTACCATTATTGTTTCTTGCTCAACTATATGTTTTTATAATAAAAACTTGATATTTTCTAGTCGCCTTTAAAACAACATATATTAAAAAAAATATGTTGGTTATTAATATTTCATATTTGGATCCCGAACTTATTTGATCAACGTGGTAATAAAATAAACAATAATAAATTGGATGTAATCAAACTACATGTTTGATTAAATTTGTATGAATAACAGAGGGTTGAGGTTGTTTGAAATATCGTTTTTCAATAGAATAAATATTGAACTTAGTTGGCTCTAGAACGTCGACAAAAATAAAAAAAAACGAAATAATTAATTGTTTGGTATATACTGAAATCGCTGGACCAAACAATAAAGGTAGTGGTTAAAAAACAATCAGGGTTTTAATTTACGGTGGTTTTATTTCATTTGTCTGTTAAAAGTATTATTTGTGTTTTAAAAACAATACGCACAGTATGGCTTAAATATTGTAGAATAAAATATGTAGCATACCTATGTCAACTTGCGTAATATACGTAGGTATATATTGATGATTGTAAAAAGTGGAACTATTTTATATCATAATATCTTTTTCAATTTTATTTTGAACCTTATATATGATCAAAGTACATATGACTTAAGTCTGCTTTTAGGCCCCGGATTTGATTCCCGGTAGGGTAATCATTTTGATCTCATAGTGAATTTGTGAAAAGATACTCAATTAAATTTTCAAGTGTGGCGACATGAAAGTTGTACGTGTTTAATTGACGTGTGCATAGTTACATAATTTAAAATGCAATGCTTAATAAACCCAAACGATCGTTCTTGCAAACCAAAACAAAATTCAAGCAGTGTTTGTAGGTCAACGAAAATATACAGAATATCTGGCAGACCCGTTGGGCGGCCTGCTCATTGGGAAGAAGAAACTTTGTATTTATTCGACATGGCGCGGACGTGAGGAATCGACTTGTAGCAGCACTCCTGGAGCTGCAACATGTATATCATGATTCTCGAATGCTCCCGAAGATTGACGAGGATCAACGAACTATAGCCCGCCATCGTTGATACGAGCTGATCGACAGATTTTATTAATGTGTTGATCGTTTAATAGATTAGAGTCGCGTTTAATTTTTATCCATTAGTTCCGACCCACGACATTACAAATTTATCAAGTTATTTTTTATATTGTATTTTCAATTGTTACGAATAAACCAGTGTTGATCATGTATGTAGTTCTTTCATTGAAACCCTTCATCACAATAAAATTATATATTATCAATTATTTAATAAACTGGCATTAGCAATATCATGTTTGGAGGTATATATGTTTTAAATAAAATAGAATCCTTTTGAACTTTCTGTACGACAATCCCTTCTTCATTAATTAAACTAAATAAACATTATACCCCCAAAGACTTATATTTTCCTGGGTTGTCGCTGACTTTTGGACTTCCCCATTTCTCACAGGACACGGAAATTATAATTATCTTCACCGATTTAACATTGCCTCCTCTGCTTCATTTCAGTTCTGTAAATACCAAACTTCAAAACATATGCTGTGGTACTGTTGCAATGGTGTTTCATTATAGATCGGAGCTCCTCGTTGCTGTCCGTGGGCCTCTTCACGGTCCCATTGGTCATGCGGATTTTGTGATAGTTATATTAGAAGATTCCAATTATGCTATTTATTTACAAAGATCTTGGTCACACCTTTGATGATTATCATTTCATGATCTGAAGTCAATGACAGTCCACGAGTGTGAATCTTCCATTCGTATTCGTCTATTATACATATTTATCATGTGGGCAGAGGCACCTATGTTTTTTGGTGTAATATGTAAAAGGCAATTAAGCCGGATACTATATTATTAAATAAATAAATAAATTACTGATCATTTGGTCTGTATAATTGTCTCTAGGATGACCTCTTTGATTTTTGTCTTCCGTCATACTTTCGGCGATAGTCATGAACAGACCATTGCAGATGCCTGGTAAAATCCTGCCTGATGCCTGATCGATAAAGCTTCCTCTAAAATGGTTTATTTTCCTTATAATTGGTAAAAACTAGTTATCGTTTCAAATACCCCTTAGGTGTTAAAAAAACAGAGAATTTAAAGACATAATTTTCCTTCAATATCTGTGTATGAATAAATAAATCGACCTTTTCATGACGTGCTATTTTCATAGCGTTGAATGTCTGTTTTATTGTATGTGTGTGTATATATAAATAATGTGTAAGTCAGGGCAAACAACCCTTGTAAATTGGTAAAAGGAAATTGTTATAATTATCTGTGAGAATGTATATAAAGGTTGAAATGATTCAAGGTTGTATAAATATTTGTTTTGTATGTATTTCTGCCTAGAGGAAGGACGAAAGTTTGTTATGTAAATACCTTTCCCTAACAAACAATTCCCCGATGCAATTAGTGAGTTATTTTCCCCAATCTTGATACAATTTTTCTTGTTCTCCGTGCGGAATTTATATTACATATATACGATTTACGAGTAGGTACTCGTTTTGATAAAATTAACAGTTAATTATGTTTCCCTGTTTATCTTTTTTATAAATAACAATCGATAAAATCATCCAAAAATATTTTTCTACGTCCGATATTATTTATAAAAAAAAAATCATTGTTACCAATTTACAAGTTGTGATTTATATGTAAACATGTATTTAAGAAAGAAACTCATTAAAAAAATACCAAACAAATAACATAAAAGAGTACAAAATAAATCTCAATTTTAAAACTTTAATTAGTTTAAAAAGAACTAGAGAAATATTGATATCATCGTTTAAATCTAATAAAAAAAAACGAGTGGGTTAGGGCCAACACTAAATTATCCACTACATAGTAAGTGTACATTTTTTATTTTGAAAGGTTGACAATCCCTAAATGCATTTTTATGAAGTACATTTCAATTAGATTCTCAAACAAATATAAGATTCCTCGAGGACAAAAGTTTTCACAATACACCATACACACAAAAACATTGACACGAAACTTGTAGTATTAACTTTCACATTTTTTTCATCAATAATTATTTAATGTATAATTTAATTCAAGAACTCTACGTAATGTAGTATATATGTCACACAATTGTTCAAATGAACACCTCGGCACAGGACTTCCTAGTGAGGTATTCATCGTACCCTAGCAATTACAATACTTATCAATAAATAACACACGTACGCACTCATATATGTACATGCCTATTTAACTTCTATGTAATTGTATTTGTAACTTCCTCATTGTATTGTTAGTAAATAAACAAATAAATAAAGTATACACTTTCTACATAATTCCTGTTAAGAATTTTTTGTAAAAAAATTGCATAACTAGCAAGATGAGCATGTATGAGATAATGTATCAATGTTGATGGGGCGATGGATATGTGTCAAGATAGAATAATGCGGTATTCGGTTTTCACTGCCTATCCCTTGAGGAAGGTAGAAGTGGAGAGTAATTCATTTACTTATTCATATTTTTGTACATAATAAAAACAAATATATTGTGCACTGGCGGGCTTATTGCCATTAGGCAATTTCTTTCAACTTATCAGATTACAAAGTTTGACAAAATTGTGTATGTACAACAACAAAAGTATAAGAGTAATAAAATAAGTAGTAAAATACACTTGTCTATAGAGACACATACAATATCAATATGAAGTAGATCTCTCAATTTTTCCATACAAAAGCTATTTTATTTCTGATATTTATACATTTTTCATACAAATATGCAATTTATTACACATTGATATAACAGACCCTAGATTAATTTTCCTTAATGGTTGACAATCCCTGCATGCATTCTTGAACAGTGTATTTTAAATGTATTAAATAAAATCT
Organism: Molanna angustata; assembly: GCA_963576475.1. Lineage (NCBI taxonomy): Eukaryota > Metazoa > Arthropoda > Insecta > Trichoptera > Molannidae > Molanna > Molanna angustata. Next base: position 20,942,129 of record OY754973.1, read on the forward strand.
AGATTTTACGACTGTGAGAGCAATTTGAGAATTGTGACAGAAGAAATCAGTGTGCACTCTTTGCATGATACCCGTTGTTAAAAAATACTCTTGGAAAATTGTGAAATCATGACTCTCCACTGTTCCATAGTGTGGAGAGTAAAATATATGTATCATTGAGGATTGAACGCGATTGATTGAATTTCGATTGCAAGACTAAAAAAAATATTCGCTGTTTATTTGTTTACTGTTTTGAAATATTTAAATAAACATGAAAATGATAATAGTTTATCAGAAAGCGTACACAAGTATAACGTTTTTAAAGCTCTATAGTTAATAGAAGTGTTAACAGCAGGCAATCAATACAAAATTGAATCAGTCATGACTAAAAATTAAACTTAACTAATCAGAGATCAAGGTAATAGTAGAATTCATTAATAGGTGAATGCCTTACTTTTAATTTTTAATATTAAAAATGGTACCTTTGTTTTTCAGTTTAAACAAATTTAATTATTTTCACTGTAGAAATTTCATCTCTTAGTCTTCTTCTTCTTCAGCTTGGTTTTATCCATTCTTGGACATAGGCCTCCCCCTTAAATTCATCTCATAGTCTCAATAATGTCTTAAAAAGACGAAATAATTATCGGGAAGATAAAAAAGCCTGGAATACTAACGATATAAAACTACATTGAAATTTTGAATGATGCATTATACCTACATAATATTCTATTTACGACTAGTAAAATTCTGTTTATATACTATTTAAATTACAAGATAAAGTGTTTATTGAATTATATTTAGTTACTAATAAATAAATATTATTAAATCTTATCATATAATTCTAATCATAAATGTATAGGTAATATTATGTAACTCATTTGGGGAAATAAAATTTTAATTATTTTCGTTATGACTTTAATTAATTGATTGTGATTTATTTTTACATAAAGCCATTTGTTTTTATGTAGCCATTTTTTTGTGTAGTGAATAAAACGCAAAAAAGCGGGACAATATTTCAATTTGTATTGTTTTTTTTTTGTAATACACAATTAAAAGATTACAAAAAAGGATAAAATCGACGTTTTACAATCCTATAGTTGGTCGCTGATTACATAATATTCTGATGTCATCTGAATCGCGTTTGAACAATGTAAAATAGTCTCTCAACAATGGGTGGTCTACTTTAAATGTTTTAAAATGAATATTTAATTACTATTCTTCGTTGCGTCACTCTATTGGAAAAACCTAAATAGAGCATCACGCTACGTCATAAACAAAAATGAGAACAATTTTATTAATTATACTTTACCTAACCACGGATGAGTTATTTCATTCCACCGGTTTCAGAGAGACTGCTTCTTCAACAGGACGAAGACATATATTGTTGTTGATAAAAATAACTTTGAAATCCTATTTTTATTCCTATCCCTCTATTCCCTCTCCCTTCCTGTTCAATAGAGGTTTGTACGCCTATTTTGTGTATCGTATGACAATTGTAAAAAAATAATAATATATTATTGTATATTGTTTTCATATCATATCATCAATAAATCGACCAGCGCCGCGCCGTGTATAAAAATAGTGAACAAAATACGCACCTTATTTAAAAGAGCCATTATCACAAAAAGAAACTTGTGATTTGTTTAAATCCGTTATGGAGATGATAACACAATTACGTTTTTTTGATAATCATTGTTTTCACTTCAAATAACTTCACAACACTTTTTGTTTATCACTTCACTCGACAGCAAAAAAAAGTATTTTAAAACATCATTTATTTTTGTTTGTTGAAACCGAACACTTTCTATCAGGAGATCATAAAATAATGAAGGTATAATTATAATGAACGTGTGAACTTGTGCACCTATGAGTATGACCGGATGCACGGTATACCGGGCAGTGTCCGTTGAACGAATGTACAAAGCCTTATAATGTATCTGTTATTATATGTGTCCCTGGTAAATAAATTCTTGTGGCCATTGTTTTATCATTCATTTTCCGTGGTAATTAGATTACTTTAGTGGCTCGTTTGTCAAAAGATGGATGTAGAAATATTATTATGCCAAAAATATGCTTTGTTATTAGTTGATGCTCCAGGAAGCGCCTAAATGGTTTCTCTTCCAAGAAGATATCTACCTTATTATAATATAGAAGGAAATGTTTCATATTTGTATAGTACTTACCTACCTGTATACATAATTATGCAAAGATCCGGAAAATACGCGAATTATATTGCTACAATATCTATTGTTCAAAATTAACCTACCTTTGTAATGTTTTTGAGTACTAACTTTTGAAAAGGAATAGCTAATTGCTATGGTTACCTATTTTTGTTTAAACTATCTTTTGTGATACTCAATGATTATTAATAATTTTCACACTTAAAAAAAACTGTAGCCATTCAAGAAACAAAACAGTTAGAGGAAACTCTCCAAGTTGAAATAAAACCTAAGAGGTGCATAATATACACCACATTAGTAATCTTGTTATAGGTCATGTTGCTTCAATTTTTGTTTTAAATTTATTAGGGTATGCACAACCGCGCATCATTCACTGGTTATCCCATATTGTTGACTACGAATGAACATAACTTACATAATATGTCCATAATTACTACTTTTGTCGGAGATCGTTATTTTATCTCTTGACACAATCCTCTCAACATTCTTTTTATTGACCTATAATTCATGTATAATTGATATAACGTTAAATTAAATATTAAAAAAAATATGCATACAAAAATAAATTAAACAGAGTTTTAATCCACAAACTATATAGTAAAATATAATGAGCTTAATTTTTTATTTGATTTATAATTATGAACTTTCACTGTGTCACATAAAATGCTTCCAAATTATTATGAATTTACTTATTAAACGATTAAAAATAATAGCTATATTTCTATTGCACATACAAATTTTCTTTTGCATCCTATTCAGCGAAGGACTACCAGGCACTAGTGGATATCTTAAGCTATCAAAACCTTGTTCAACAGCATTACTTAATCCTCTTTAAAGATCAAATCATTTTCTTTCAATTCTTTGTAAAATCATGTTCTCCTTATCTTTCCTTCTACAGTTGCTTCACCTTAATGATGTTTATTATCTGTGAGGCAACACAAACTCAATAGTTTTCGAAATGTATGTGTCAATAAGTTTAAATTAAAAAAAAAATATATATTTTCCATCAAATAATTCTTTCACTACTTACCTATTTTACAATCCTCGCTCATATCATCGCCGAAAAAGCAGTTGTCTGATCAAATGGCATGTTTCTTACATACATAGATGTGCTGAATATACGATACTGGCGATTCCTAGAAAACTTCAGAATATCACCGATATTTTGTCGATAGATCGAAAAAAGTGCACTTTATTAAATATAGGTAAATTATAAAACAAGTTTATTTGCTTTTTTTTCCTATTTTATCTTGTATTCTTCTTTTTATATTCCCAGTTTTTGAGTTTAGGTTAACTGTTGTATTTTTATTAACTTAATATACAAAAAAAAATTGCATAGCACTTAAACGAACAATATGAGCAATTACATACATTGGTTATTAGAAATTCATATCAAATGTACCATTAAAACGAGTGGGTAGTGGACAACACTAAACTCTCCACTACATAATAAGTGTACTTTTTTCCTTTTCGAAAGGTTGACAATCTCTAAATGATTTTTTGGAGTAGGTACATTTCAATTTTCTTCCTAAACAAATATTTGTTTCCCAGAATTTTCATAATACACCATACACTCAAAAACATTGTCACGGAACTCATTTTGTAGGTACACTCTATACATGATACCCTTTGAGAAATGGGAGTATTCATTCCCAATATTATGGAGACGACTGACTTGCGAGTGATATTCTGTTTGTGTACGTGTTTTGGTGTAATTAAAAGGTGCTGTCTGTCTGGTGGATTGTCGTGGTAAATTGTAATTATTAATCAGTTCTGTTACTGTAGGGCTGTCCAAACTCGAGTGAACTCTTGTGTAAAGTAATCAAGTCAAATATTTATCTTTAATCTGATAGTTTTAGTAAATTTGTGAATTAGAGAAAGGCATTGTAATCTATTAATTCTCTAGGAATAAAAATCTTTAAATTTACTTATTTAAATTATCATAATATGATGTTCAGATTGATGACAAGAAAAAACAACGTAAATGATTTAATCATAGAGAAGACATTAGCGATTGTCTATGGAAAACTAGGTCTGTGTACTTTACACATATGATGTAAGTATGAAGTCGATCTGTCTAATAGTTGGGCTGTTGAGAGGACACAAAAAGGATACGCGGCACACGTCAGACATACAAACACGTAACGACAAAACTCATAGTGAGCACTTTCTACATGAAAACCCTTGAGAAATTGATAAAAATACTCTTAAAAGTGTGAAACCATGACTCTCCACTTTTCCATGGCAGTGGAGAGTAAATAAAGAAAATATTTGAGAAAACAGCTACATTAGCTCTACCTGGTAGCAATAATTATTGTTTAATTTTAAAACGTGTTGAGGTGAATCTATAAATGGCCAAATTGAATTTAATAAATTTTTATTTAAAAAGGTACTCTCTAATTACTGCTTCTTCTAATTACAATTTTGGAGCAGTTTACATTGAAACTCTGAAACATTTCATTACTGTACAGTCGCGAGAAAAATCGCTTTCATGAATTCGGCCTTACATTATCCTGAGATAGGTACATACTTCCTCCTGTCTAACCACAAAGTGCTTAATACAGGATCTATTTCCATCCAATGTCTCTTGTGATTATTATCCTACCATTTATTTTCTGCTTGTGCTCTTTTCCCTATTTTCTGTAAGTATATAGATGTATTAGTGTCTCCTTTAAGTTTTGTTTTTAGTCACAAAACATATCAGATAAAATAATATGTTGGCATCAGATAGTAACTACATTAACAATGTTTTTTTTTAATTTGCGTGTTGAAAACAAATAACAAAATATTTATAATGGTAATTATAAACATATTGGCGTTGTAAAGTCACTTTGTTGTCCATGTTATAAGAAAAAAAAAACATTCGTGTGTTTTCTCGCGTGATTAAAAATGTTTTATTAGCCGGAATGCAGCATAGAGATTATTACAAAAGTAGGGACTGCTTATTTCGTGAGCGGAAAATCACAATTTATTAATTATAAACCTATGTTTTTTTAGGAATCACGCATGACAAATTATGTGTGAAGCATTTAAAAGAAATAATAACAAAATATTGTCTTTTACCTCGTTAATGGATAGGTATAAAAATGAAATTAAAAAAAAACTGTTTTCATAGGCAAGCAATCGTGTACCTGCAATCATAGATCTGGCTCATGGATTGTAATATCTACTGTTAAAATGTAATTGTCCCTTTGTATAATTACGAAAGGCAGAAATATTCACGGTTAATTTATTGACAATGGAAGTATGTACAAATGATAACCTCCAATCACAATTTATTTAAAATCTTTCAAACGTCTTTGGAAAATATTCGTAGAGCATCTTAAACAAACATAATACTTATGGCTGTGAGGCAACGTTTGTGTTATCAAAATAGATATTTTGATTAATAGTAAGATAAAGAATTCTCAACTATGATACCCGAAAGTATCTGAGTGTTGGATACCTGAAAGATTGAAATTGTGTCTACTAATTTAGATAACTTTTTCATTGTATCATCGACGTAATATTAAATTACCTCGGTTAAGGGAGTTCAAGACTTTCCCAGAAAATTACCAGAAAAATTTGTTGATACTCTTCATATAAATATTATAAATCGATGATAAACCATAAATTTTTATTTTATTATACGTCAAAGAACACACACTTTATTTATTCATTTTATATAATTTGAGTTGTTTTTTTAGATAAATCGTCACAGATAGGCATCAGTTATCTTGTGTTGGATTTTTTTTTAAATGGCTTTCGTCACCCGGTGACGTTCTTAGCCAGTTTCAAGTTTTATGTAATACAAATCATTCTCGCGTTACAAATTAAAACAAATCTGTTTCGGAGTAAAAATTAATCAAATATACAAATTATTGTTCTTTGCAAAGGCACACACCACTCGAATAACATCTATTGTCTGGTTACATAGCAAAACTGACATCTTTGTTGGCAAAACAACACCCTTTGACTCCAAAGTTGCAAAGAAGCGGTCACTATCTCGTAGAAATGGGCAACTGAAAAAAACATGGTCCATGTCACTTGTTTACGCGCCACAGTGTTGGACTTTCTTCTCGATCCCTCGTCAATGTGCCATTGACCTCCCACCAGTATTCCGATATCGTCTGCTTGTGGCCTGTCACCAGTTCTCGGGCGCCACTCCAGAGGACAATCATCAAATGTTATAAATAAATCAGTCTGCAATCTTAATCTATATAAGCTGAAAAAAGTTGGAACAAAATGTAAATACGTTTCCCTGGGGGTGATGCAAGGTCGATTAACCTTTTTCAAAATAGCATTGCTTGATAGCGTTCTAAATAAGGTAGTGTGCGATTTCAAGGTTATGGATGGGAATCTTCAAAAGATGTTATCTCATGACCTCCTGTAAACAAATTGATTACATTAACTATTGAATGGGTATTTGTGTGTTAAAATGCTCCTCGTTCTCCATACACCACTTCCTTGCTAATAACATTGTGTTCCAATCTTATCTTGATTCGATTCACAGTCTGCGGTGTAATAACTTACAACTTAAAACAATGCCACTTTGGAGGTCTTTTAGCGCCTAAAACTAAATTATCTTTAATTATTATCGAATTGAATATCAATTTATTGTTATTTTTACCAAGTTATTTATGACGAATGCATGTTAATGACAGAGCCGTTTAAAAGTTTTTGACGCTCAGCACAATTTTTATTTTGTTTTATTTTACAAATGTATAATTTTGTTCAATGATTCAACTGCATACTATTGAACTAAAAATGTTGCGCTTGCCAGGTGTTGTGATGACTATTATGTATAGAGTACCAACGCAACGAGTCGGTGCGTCAGAAGATTGAAATTGAATTTTCTTTTCCTCATATTTCTCCCAATTTTGATTTGAGGTCGACTCTTCTAATTTCTGTCCTCTATGCCTCTCTATCTTGCACCATATTTCAACTAGCTGTGCCATTCTCAATCTTCTCCATACCATTTCATCACGTGAGTCTAGATCGGTCTCCCTAGTGCAGTATGCATGATCTTCATGCCTCATTACATGTCCATAGCATCTCAATCTTGATTCTGTCAATGGGATCACCCCGAAGCCTCTGATGTACCGGTTTCTCACTCTATCTAGCCTTGTCAAACTTCCGGACCACCTAAAGCATTTTTATTTCGCTGTTGTGGATTTTTTCAGGTATCTTCTTTACATTAAAAATTATTGCCAAGCAATATAATCCATATCGATTTATAAAAAAATAATCTGAAGGGTTTAAAATGATCGGCCCTTGAGAGGTTAGAATAATTATTGTATTCTCATTTGTAGTCCTTAAATGTGTGTTGGATTTTATTCTGTCCATACGACTTTAATAAAATAACTGGAATTGCGTGTATAGATTTTTTGATTTAGTATATTACGGCTTTGCCATGACTGTGTAAAATAATTTTGTAGATGTGGTCACGCTTTGGTCAATTATCTTGATAATTCTGAAATACGATTTACAAAACATAAAAACATTCGAATAAATTATATTTATTTTGATGTAATGAATCGAATCAATTCCAAAAATATGTGAATAAAATAGGAAATGTGAACCTCTAGCTTATTTAGAAATATTAGGTGTATGATTAAATTATGTAGGTGCAAAACAAAATAGAATAAACATCATGATCATTTTTGAAAATAAGCTATACCTATATTTGATGATGTTAACCTAGTAACCTAGCTACCAGAAGAGACTATATGAAGAGATTCTCGTGTGGGATATCGATGCAGTGATGGAAGACCTTTATTCAGGAGTGGAAGTTCATGCTGAAGAAGAAGAATAACCTTTATATTTTTTAGAATCCAGTGATTTATATTATAAAAATGTATGTTAAGTTCCGTACAGTTCAATGATCGTATGTAAGTTCAGCGTCCCCGGAAATGTTATTCCCTAGCGACTACAAACTTAATTTGCTTACTGGATACGGCATTGTTTCATTGTATTCAATTATATAACAATACAAAATACACATTATTAATTGCTATTTGCCGTTGCTGTGATAAGTGATAAGGAAGTTATACCAAATGATGTTTTACCAATAGATAAAAACTTGTCAGAATTGTTTACATTCATAAAAAGCTGTATCTATTTGTCATTTTTTCTGTTTATGGTTGATATTCAATAAAATCTAAATTATTGTGAATATTTTGTTGTTATTTTCTGATGCAGGGTTCAGAAAATAAAAAGAAAAGATTTTACTATTGGAGCTTTCATCTTCTACAATTCATTTTTTTCTGTCTGGTCGGTTGAAAGAAATTGTGATTTGACACAAAACACGTCTCTTGTAATGGGCATAGTAAAATAACAATAGAAAATTTGACTCATCGAGTATCAACCTACATTATACTTACTTCCGATGGCCATAACACTCCGGTAGAGCTTTAGCCTCCTGAAGCCTTCCTGTCAGCTGCAGTGGACTCCCAGTCATCACAAGCATTCAGCACGTTCAGATCTCGGGTATAACATTGTCCATCAATCTCTGCCTTGGTCTTCCCAGGGGTCTCTTGCCCACAGGGTTATTTTGCAGGATACGTTTTGTG
>OY754973.1:21676520-21766520 GCA_963576475.1 Molanna angustata
CCCAAAATGAAAGTAACGTTGCAACAATAATTTCTTAACTAATTATTTTTTGTTGTCTGTTTATATTGTGTTTATTTTTATTTATTTCACTTTTAAAACTGTATTTTTTAATTTAAAATTATGTAAGTATTCCTAATGTTTATTTTTATAGCTTTCTTATTCTTTTGTTTTTTAATGTAATGTAATAATTTCACAAATGTACAGGTGGCTGCTTCAGAACAGATTTATTCTAGTGAGGCGGCTATCTTATATTAAAATAATGTATATGTTTATATGATCATAAATAAAATAAATAAAAAAAAAAAAATAAATAGTACCTGTTAGTAGCCCGAAAAGCATAATATCAGGTAAGTAGGGGGTGTACCAAAAATCGAAAACATGGCAAGGGGTCTACAACACAAAAAAGTTTGGGAACCTCTGGTGTAGTGTAATGTGTAATATATATGTATCTAGCTATGTTAGTACCTATTTATGTATATGTTTTTTCGTATCTCATGCGAGAACCATGGAAGGTTTCATGTTTTTATGGATTATCTAGATTTTCGTGTCTCATGCGAGAACCATGGAAGGTTTCATGTTTTTATGGATTATCTAGATTTTCGTGTCTCATGCGAGAACCATGGAAGGTTTAATGTTTTTATGGATTGTCTAGATTTTCGTGTCTCATGCGAGAACCATGGAAGGTGTCAAGTTTTTATGGATTATCTAGATTTTCGTGTCTCATGCGAGAACCATGGAAGTTTCATGCTTTTATGGATTATCTAGATTTTCGTGTCTCATGCGAGAACCATGGAAGGTTTCAAGTTTTTATGGATTATCTAGATTTTCGTGTCTCATGCGAGAACCATGGAAGTTTCATGCTTTTATGGATTATCTAGATTTTCGTGTCTCATGCGAGAACCATGGAAGGTTTCAAGTTTTTATGGATTATCTAGATTTTCGTGTCTCATGCGAGAACCATGGAAGTTTCATGCTTTTATGGATTATCTAGATTTTCGTGTCTCATGCGAGAACCATGGAAGGTTTCATTCTTTTATGGATTATCTAGATTTTCGTGTCTCATGCGAGAACCATGGAAGGTTTCATGTTTTTATGGATTATCTAGATTTTCATGTCTCATGCGAGAACCATGGAAGGTTTCATGCTTTTATGGATTATTTAGATTTTTATTTATTTATCTCACAAAAGATTTTTTGAAAAGGATGTCCTTGGATTTCGTTCAAGAAGGACTGAAAGACCCAACGACTAATCTTCCTGAAATTTTATACGTGCTTTCGATGACAATTTATAAAGTCGAGTATACATTATAACTCTTTCCAACATTTACATTCAATTACATTTTAAACTATTTCCCTTGGTCTAATCTTTCTGATTTTTTATACACACTTGCTTCCGATGGAATTGTACGTAAAAAATGGGTTGTGGTCAACACTATACTCTTTACTGTACCTATATTCTATCTAATTACTCAAATCCACTTTCCAAAGTCCATTATTTGAGACTGAAGAAACAGGAAGGACCTGATGGGAAGGGAAGGAGGAGACTGAGTTTCTAAAAAAAATAAGTGCGTATTTATTTTTATTTACTGTACTGGATATTTTTTGATCTTTCTGATTTTACTATAACAAATAAACTGTTCAAAAATTACAATAAGATTATTGTAAACATTTACATTCATTTACCTACCTACTTGTTACATGTGTTATAATTTTTCATTTGTAATACATATACAATCATGTGTAACTTAAATAATACCTATCTAGGTATACCTATTTGAATACTCTGTAGGTACCTACGTAATATGTCATCTGTATATATGGTTAATATACTATGACTAATACACGGAAAGAATGAGAAACGTCGATTGACGAAGAAGATATTATAAAAAGTCAAAAGAAGTTGAGTGAAATGGCAAGAGCCGTCAAAGGAAAGGATGGCATTGACTGATAAAGTATATGTTTACCTAAGGTTCAACAAAATGACTCGGTGGCTGAGTAGGCATCGCACTAGCATAGTAGGTAATCCAGCGAGTTCGAAACCCATCCTAACTGCCTCAACCGATTTAGTTCACCCACGTAAATTAAATATTAAAAATTACTACGTAAATTATATTAAAATATTAAAATCGCTTTCAATATTATTATTAGTAATCAATAATAAATATATAATTGAAACAAGTACATTCCTACATAAGACATCCTCATGTTGTTGTATGAAAGTATACAAATACTTGCGGAATAAAAGTCCATTATTTTTGCACAGATCAAACAAGTACCTACCTATTGTTTTTTTGTCCTCCAATTTCATTCAATCTTTATTTCTTCAGAGATAACCCAAATAGTTAGGGATGCGTATTATTTATGAATAGAATAATGATTTAGCAATATAATATTTATGACAGAAGAAAAATCCTATATAAATAACTACCATCTAATGGATTTCTATTTCCAGTCAGTGACTAGTTTGATGTTTCAGACCCTTATCATCGGTTTAATTGAATTTAGAACGACACAACAGTTGAATTATTCAATACACGTTAAAATATTTATTAAAAGAAACACAGTAGGTACTTATTCGAGTATCTATGTATGTATGTATGTAGGTATGTATTTTATACATTTGTGTATTAATATATTATCTCTACTTTGGGTAAGTAGATAATACTATAGGTATATTTTTGTCTATAAATAATTCTCTTTGTGCTATTTTTATCTCTCTTCATTTAATAAATATTATTTTTGTGCTGACCGCCGTGGTACTGTTTGAAATTTACTTTATTTTTTTTCACGCAAACATTGCTTCTATGGGTTGGGCTGGTAACACTTGTTAGTTGGAAGAAATTAACGAATGGTAATAAACTCGCCACTTGCGCAGGGTATATAAAAGGGTTTAAAATTATTATTATCACTTAATTAAAATAATATTTATACTTTTTTAAAATTCATTATAAAACACTGAAAAAAAAGTTATGTTAAAATTAATCGAACTATGTAGGTATATAGTGACTACAAAACAGTTCGTTTAGTGCTACTAAATATTTTGTACCCTGAGCTAAACACTATTAAAGTCATAAATATATTAACTTTTATTACTGATAACAAAAGTTTGGCTAAAAACGCAGGTAGCCAGTTCGGTCATTATAATTATTTTATTCAGTGAAAATTGAATATTAATGTTGTAGGTAAGTTCTAAAGCTTTTGCTATACAACGTCAAAGGCAACAATTCGATACATGTGAGTAAGCAATAATATTAACTCGAATTAAGTATTCAAGGGTTGCGAAGTATTCGTTTAAAAATCTTTTTCCGCTAGCATTTGAACCATAGATGCTGGCATACAAGTCAACATCAATCTTCTATGCTTTGTTTCATATAGCTTTTATTTGATATTTCAACCCACATAGTCCATAATCTACCTATTATCTATGCAGGTAGGTACATACTGTATTTTTAATACAAAATTTTATCGTGCTAAGAAAGCATTTTGAATACCTAACTTCCAATGTTGTTAAATGTGAAGGCTGTAAACGCAAAAAAAGTTGGCGAGTATGTCGATAATGTTTACAGAAGCTCTTTTCATACCTACATATATATAAGGGAATGTTTTCCCCGTCTTATCTTATCACTACGTCGCAGGCTATACTTCTCATCTCATTATAAAAGGAGAGAAGAATGGGTGTTTTCATCTGAAAGCGAAGAAACCTTAATATAGGTTTATGAAAATCTTTATAACTTTTACATTGCAAATTATTTTTTGTTTACAACCTTCGAATTAACTTTTTTATTTATTTTTGCTTTGTTTTTTTACTTAGGCTACTTTTGGTTATCATAATATTTTTTTCAGTGTTTCCATTCTTCCTCGTTTCTTGCTAACAATCCCGTTTATTTCTTCAATTTTTCTTTAAGATAGTTATATTTTACATCTCTAATGATATTCAAAGGTGAGTCGAATTAGGTACCTACTCTTCTTCTTCTTCTTTCTTCTTCTGCTTTATTTAGGACTGTGTCCTGTTATTCTCGGAGCCTGCTCTTGTGAAGTGGACGTCCAGCTATCCTTCCATCGTTTGGGTGGTCTTCATCGTTTGGGTGGTCGCCTACATTTTTGTAAATTAAAAAAAAATGTATCATTGTTTCTATATTATCTAGTTTGTGTGGGTAGGTACTCACCGTTTGAAAAATAAATTAAAAAAAAAACATTTCATATCTGTATGGAGCGGAATTCTGCAATCGATTTTTAACTAATTTCACGACCAGTTAGAGCTCTGAAACTTTCAAAATTCGTGTATTCCCGATGACAATGGATTTTTTTCACCTTGATTGATTTGATGTTTTGATAAAAATACTATTTTGTATTTCATGCAAAACAATTACGCATAAAACTTATTGCACAAAACCTGTAGTAGGTAATAACTTTTTCATGACTTTTATGACACATTTCAAGGTGAAGAAAAGTTTTAAACGGGTGTCCTCATTTTTTTTTATTTACTTCTTATCTAATTACAATCATTTTGTTTTAAACAAAATTCATTGTTATACCTACCTACTTTAACAGAAAATGATGTTAACTTTATGCCCTAGTATACCCTGGATATACGGATGTACGCAAAAATGCACACTTAATTAGCTTCTAATGTATGAAACACGAGAAAATATTGTATATCACCTGATATGTGATATACAACATTTTATCGTGCAAAAATGGTAAAATTTAGAGGTATTTTTTAAATAGCAAGAAGAGTTATTGAAATATTATAATAATAAAAAACTCAGCCGGTAGATTTTCATATTCTCTATCGAATAAAGTAAAAATATACTTCATAGACCTAGTAGTTTTTTAGTTACTTACAATAAAAAAATTAAAAAAAGGGTTTTACTAAAACTAATTTTACAAGAAAAGTATTAAACAAATTCAAAATTCAAAAAATTCATGCAATAGAATTAAGATGTACCTAAATACAAACTGTTCCTTATTTCAAAGACGTATCTTTTGAGGGTTTAAGGGAAATTATTTTCAAAATATAATGTATAGCCTACTATAGCCTCTGTAATGCATGACAAATTCATAGGTACCTAGGTACATTTCCATGTATCCTTCAAACCACAAACCACTCAGTTGGTTAGATATTTGACTGCTGAGTATTTTTATGAATTTCTTTTTTCGACTTTTTTTTAATATACTTCTTTTATGTTTTTCTTTTTACGAGTCAATGTTTCATTTGTGTATATTTATTTTTCTTTGATGTCTATCCAAAAGATATTTTTGTGTATTTTATTAATAACACCACATAGAACTGAAAAAAGTAACCCTACCAAACTATTTTCCTACTGATATTTTACCAATATTTTGTTGCTTTATATTTTGTAGCTTAAGTTTATTATTTTATTTTATTTTGTATTGCTTCTTGGGTAGGTACCTATGTACTATGTATAATATTAATTAAACACACACCCAGTAACAAGTTGACACATTCCGGAAACTAACGATACTTACATATCATCTCACATATCCAGACTAAAAACACAATCAAAAACTGTTTCCACCGGGAGTCGAACCCGGGACTTTTGGCTATGCAGCGAGATATCTAATCAACTGAGCCACCAAGGATCCTAGTTACTTATTCTATATTTTAAATATTGCTTGGTATTAAAAAAATGTTTTCATATATTTTTTATTGCTTATTCAATTATGTATGTTGTTTTTTTTTTCATCAGGCGCTCTGCATTCTTTTTATGAGCCTCAATAGATTAAAACATTTAAATATTTTCTTGAAAGTTTTGTATTAGTAAAGCTTTGATTTCGTAACCAGGTTAAAGCTCACTGTAATACCTTTCCTCAGTCAGGACAAAAGTGTTAGTCCCGGCCTATTCTAGGCGTGGCTTCACGGCGATAGGTAGATACATTGGAGAAGTGTGAGGGGTGGGGAGAGCGCTTCTACTTGACGGAACCTGCGTGTATCCTTTTTGTATGGAGCAGAGATGGGAATAGCTCCTTTATTCGAGAAGCTTTACACACCCGTGCTTTAATAAAAGCTCATAATAAATGTAACAATTTAAAAAAATATATAATGCTACTGTAAAAAAATCAAACTAAGGGATCATTATTTTACTGAAAAAACATTCTCACAATGAAAAATTGTCATTAATAATTTAAGAGTAAAATTTAATGTTTTTTTTTTATTTTGTTTTAACGTTCTTAGTCATTTTTAACATTATCATATGTCCTAGAGTAAGTATCATTTGAGAGATAAAAATAAAATGGTACCTTACGAATTTAATGCCCTCCGCGTTAAAATTTGTAGATCCATGATAATAACATAATTCAACAAATGCATGTAAATCAGGGAGCCCGAATTAAAAGAAGATATAAAAAACAAAGATTCATATTTTAATTTGCACTTCTAAGATATATTTGTATTCTTTTTTTCTTTCTGTGTTGTTTATTATTTATTCTGTGGGTTATTATTAGGTTTGTATTCTTTTCAAAATATTTTTTAATATTGTATAAAAATACTACTCTAAGGTACCTGCGTATAGATGCATAAAATATACCTATGCATATAAATATTGGCCATTTTAAAACATGAATTACTACTTAGATGGCCATAGCATATTATTTTGTTTTCAATTAAAGTATGTATTCGTAAAAAAAAATGTTTGTTTATTTTACTATGAAATTATTTATAATGAATAAATTTGATACTTAGGTATAATGAATATTTAATTACTTTGGATTCCCACTAGTATGTGAAGTGTGCAATAAGTGAGAAATTTGCTCGCGAGTGACACATCACTAGTAGGATCTCGAAAATATCTTTGTTCCCCACTAAAATACAAATAGGTCGGTCGCCGTTTCCCTCGAAACAATTAAAACAATTATTTTTATAAGTGAACACATATCTTTTCTTACAGCATAATTATTTTTACGTGTTTTTTTACAGAACTGTAGTGTCCTGTGGATAAATAATTAAAATTGTACCTATAAATAAGATAAAAGCTCAACTGTAGAACGAAAAGCGTGTGACGCGGTATGGTTCTCTGGCGGCCGCCGAACGAACTAACTCTCAACTCATCTGTCATTTTCAGTTTGTCTGACTCCGTGTTGTGTATCGGATGTATTTACGTGCGTCGTTTTCATATTAATATCGATCTAATAAGATTCTTATAGCGGTGTATTTGAATGGATTATTTCGTAATTATTAAATAAAACGATAGTGTGAAAATATTTTAAAATACGCAGTGTGTACAATGGATATTTTATGTTGTATTTTCTAATTGAAATTGTGAACTCAATGTGAAAATAACTTAGTTATAACGACCCCGGTTCACCGAGCGACATTATCGTAATCATATGACGAGTAACAATAGACAAGCCGGTAAATATCTTCGAGGGGAGCGTAAGAGTAACATAACATCATTTGAGTATGTGATTCAGTGTATTTTGTTCTGTTAATGTTGTTGTTTTAAGTTATATTATTGTTTTTAATGCGTCGAAAGAGTATCAATAGCTGCAGAAAGATAAAAGAATCGCTGGTTAAAGGCAGGTAATCACTACTGTTAAGGTATCTTCTTTTACATCTCTATTGAGCATCAGGTGCATTCACATCAATGCAGACAGGTTTTTTACACCGGCATAATGGTGCTTACGATATGTAACTACTAGTTATAATAATTTTAACTATTTTTGTTGGGTATTATATTTTATTTCGCATCCGATGCGACATTCCGATGTGTTGTATTTTTATAAAATTATAATAGTCATTAGTTCTGTATAAAAACAAAAAAGTAAAAAATATAATATGTCAAATAAAATAATATGTTAGTTAATAAATTACGCAATAAAACAAAAAAATATAAACACTATTTACTAACTTTTAATATCTACATATTAAAAATTTTAATCGAAAAATTATGCAAAGCAAGAAAAATAAAAAAAAAATCGTGCACACTTAGTAAAAATAGCAGATACATATCGTGAAAATAATTTCAATGATAGTAAATATGCCTTCACACATATTATATATGTTTACTTATAATTAGAAATGGCATAAAACTGAGTTAAATAACACCTATTTATTTCTAGCCTAGCTTGATTAGAGAGAGCTGTTATGATGATTACAAAGTGTATGAACGATACTTGATTATTTTCACACGTTTGATCTCACAAAAATTGTATTTTTTCTTGTCTCCATACACACACTATCGATATAATTACCAAATTTTATCAAAATCTATGCCGGTCAATAAAATGAATGTTTAGTTACACGATATAACACTTCTTCGTTCTTTGCGTTCGCCATTTTCTTACACCACAAATATATTATGTACCGTTATATATTATCGAAGCATCAGAATGTTTTGTGTATATATTTCATGTCTGTAATTGCTGATGTATACTGTCTACAAGGTCGTATTATTTCCCCTGGCAAAATGGTATGAACTAACCCCTGTCTCAGCATTTCCACCAAAGGAGAACAAAAAATATTATGATAGCAGAGTTTAGATGTTTGATCGATATAGTTTGCGATATATGTAGTCTTAACAAAATTCTTCCAGACTATTTATCCAATGAACTCGACCGAACTATTAAGTAATACCAATTTATAATAATGTTTACAATTTATACAATTATTTGAAAGAGAAAAAAAGGTATATAAATTGCTTATGGGAAATATAAATATAAAACATTTTGATAATAGGAAATGTCTATATATTAATACGTAAAGCGAAAACGTTAAGTACAATTTCCGGATAAATGGGCGCACGGAGGAGTTTGAGATTTGGCATACTTAAAGTTTATATGGAGGAGGACTGCAGAAAAATATTATTAATACATAATATGCGTTATAAATAAATTAAATTGAATAAAAAATATTTCACATCAAATCATTTATTGTGTTCCATAGAACGGTGAAGAGAGGGAAAACGTAATTTTAATATACCCGCATAGTATGAGAAATATTCCGATAACACACTGAAATATTCATTCTTTTTATTTCATGTTCTGTGGTCACATTTAAATGTCATCGTGGTATTTACGGTGCATGCGCAGTTGTTTAAATTCAAATATAAGAACATTTTAAAGGAAAATATATATTTGTATAACTACCTACTGTGAAACAATATAAATGGTAGGTACATACACAATAATTTCATTTATAAAATTGACTTGCAATACATGAAGAGGAAACTGTGTTCCTTGATGAAAACATGATATCTATATTATAAATTTGAATGTTTGTATACAAACATATATGTACCTATGTACCCATATATGCATGTGTTGAATGCGCTCCTATAAACCGTTCATCCGATGCTATGAAACTTTGATGAATTGTCGAGAGTATACCAGGGATGGTTTCTGGATCAAAAAAAATCGTCATAAAATATCATTGACTCCCTACAGGGAAAAAATCCAATATTTGCGTGTATGCAACTGTAACTACTATGTGTTTGGATTCGTGTGTTCTTGTTACTACGTGTTTGGATACATGTGTTCCTGTCCTGCACTCTGTAGATACAAATCCATTGCCTAATAACAATTTATTTCAACAAACCAGACACCAGTGAAGTAAAAATTTCGTGAGTAATTATTTACTCTGCTAGAAATTGAACCCAGAACGCCAGCAACTTATTTCTTTGTCACGGCGCGCGGCGTTCTGTGAATAAAAACGTTCTGAGCTGGACTTGAATCAGAGAAACCCAATCACTAATCAATCTAAATATCATCTGATAAAAAATAGTAAAAATATATACTTGGTTGTATGGCAAAACATAATGCAAAGCAAATCATGTTTGTTATTATATAATCCCAACATTTAATTGGCGTAGAGGGTAAAGTACCTACTTATTCATAAATTACGTATACAACGATATTTTTTTTTATTTTGTGTTATTGATGTGACGTCTGTTGAAAATTTATGGCTATTTGCTAAACCGGTCGGTCAGGCGGCCCAACACGTGAGCTTACACCCTTTCTTTCTTCTCCCTACATAGCACCATCCCTTTCTACCTCACTGTTTCCTTACCTCAGTGGAAGAGAAGGGTTATGGACTAGTAATACTTTGATTTAATAAAATTGTTCAAAATTGAATCGATTGACGGCATAAGATTTCTATGAAACGGCCAAATGTATTGAAAAAATTTATGAAATCAAAGTATTTTAACTATACTTTTTACTTTAATGTTTGTTCGAGAAACATAGCCTAATATACCTGTACCCAGTGGCGTAGCTAAAAGTTTAGGACCCTTATGCAAAAAAAACGTATGGCCCCCCAAATTCGCACATAATAAATATTCACATAATAGAGCAAAACAGAAATAATCTCACAGCTTATAGAATTTCTTTATTCTTCTTCTTTATCAGTCTTCTTCCCTCCACTGCTGGAGATAAGCCTCTTCCATTTCCTTCCACCTTTGTCTGTTTGATGCCATCTGCATCCATTTTCTCCAGCGCCGTCCTGATATCGGTTCATCTTTTTTGGGGCCTGCCGATGCCTCTTCTATTTTCCCATGATCTTCATTTCGGATTTTGTTTCTAGGACTTACTTATGGGCATGGCCCTTTCCACGAATCGCTGTGTGCATTTCAATCTTTCAGCACTTTCTTTGTTCTTGCGAAATAATATTTACGAAAACAGAAAATATTGATAAAATCAGTGTTTTCTGTTAAGAAACATAATATTATGTTTTTATTCTAGTTGATAAGTTTCTAATTTCTATTTTTGAAATTTATTTAACTTGTGCATGCTTTGTTTCAACTGTCGATATATTAATTTTGTTAATACTTTTATTTCATATAGCGTGTTTAGAAATTTGGGCCCCTTGTTAAGCTGGGCCCTCGTGCTTTGGATGATCCTGCTGTTAGGTAGCTACGCCACTGCATGTTCCAAAAAAATATTATAATGTCTAGTGCCAATTTTGTTACAAATTTATACATCGATATCTCTTCTTCTGTGCATTATCTTATAAGAGTAAGCACGATACATGCGGGTATCTCCATACTATAATAATCGAATTTCTATAGCGCCGTTTTGTGATAAATGACCATTCCAAGGGCGCTTTTCTTTTTTGTTGGCTCTGCGAAATAGAGAAGTCTTGAGCAATTTACTGAAGGCCCCAAAATTCTGCTCTCCACGCACTTCAGAAGACAGGCAATTTATTCCATTTGATAGGTCCGTTAACACCGAAACTCTATCAAAGAAAGCAGCTTTATTGGCTCTATCCAATTTATCTAATGAATTGGAGGATTATTCTAAAATGGTGCCTCACAACATCGAATACAAACTCGTTGTTTATATTTTGAAATCTTTAGATCCAGTTAAAATCATTTACGTTTGAAATTTGTACTTCATGGCAGGAATCGCATAAAATAAAAAAAAAACTGACTACAAAATGAGGGACATGGCGTGATGGAATGTGTGTAATAATATTTTCTTTCATTCTATTCGCAAATCCTTCGCAAATTAATGAGTCTCCTGAATTCTCATGATTCCTTCATTAAACCTCTTGACTTAGTTTAGATGGAACCACCCCAGAAGTAGTTCTTTTATAATGAAAAAGGAATCATCATATTCGGACGACGTGTTAGCGAATTATTATTAATTGCAGACGACTTTGCAAATTGAAGAGTTTGATATTTTTTCTCGTGAGTTGTAACTCATTAACTTGTAACCTAAAACCAAATTAATAATAAAGTACGGCCTCAGAACAGACTCGTCTAGGGAGGCAGTAAATTTCCAAATAGGAATACAATAATTGTACATAATGGAAATAAATCAATTCATTTAATTTCAATACAAAATAACTATTTTGAATAAATAATTACTTATGTGTGATTTTGATATTACTTAGTCAAAAATTTATACTAGGCAGCGCCCGGATCCACTTTTAGTTTCAATTAAAAAATATATATATAAATGCATAGGTAGTCATTTTTTTACTAACAGAATTTTTATTAAGATAATTTTTATTATATTCCTACGAATAAGTAGGTATTATAATTATTGATGATCGATTTCGAAGGGAAGGAGATAAATATGAAAGTAATATATTTTTTTAATATTTACTCAAATCATACTATCTATCTTTATGAAGATTATTAAGCATAGATTCATTTTGCATAAAAATATTAATTTTTTCATGTATAATAAAAAAACAAAAAAAACGTGTAGGTATTATCCAATTACGACGTGAAACATATCGATTTTGTGGAATCCTTACAATTATCTTCCATCTCGTGACCAGCAGATTATTCAAAGTAAATAATCATAATCGAACCCATTCATATTGTAGATGCACGTGTTTTTATCGTGTCTCTTTCAATTTTATATAATAACTATGTATTTATAAATCCACTCTTGATACATGGATGAGCTGGGACTTAATGATAATAGTTGATTCATTCCATATGATTTGCATATTATTATTGTTTACAGTGTATAATTCCTTCTTCACGTTGAGATTGACAAGTCATGATTTAAACATATTTATGAATTTATTTAACACCCTCATATTTTCCTTAAACTATGTTTAACATGTTTCATACATACCACCACGCCATGTCCCTCACAGGGTAGGCAGAGAGAGCCGAACGCCACATTTTTATCTTTACACACATTTCTCGTCAACATTTCAGTGTATTATATGTACTATCTCACTTTTTTCTTAGCCTTTTTTATCATTGAAAGAAATTCGACGAAAATAAGTTGTAGTGTATTTTTTGTATAATAAATATCAGAATAATTGGAAAGCATAGACGCGAATGGGAGGGGAATGTGACTTTGGATTCTTTCTGCCTGCTCCAAATAAGCAATGATAATAATGTAAGACGGTGTTTGATAGTTGTATATGTATTTTGGGAAACTTTCGTGTAGCAGGTAAATTTCCTATGTTCCTTCACGTTTGTTTCTATGTTGAAAAAAATTCAGCTGATATGGGAATGCCTCCACATGTACAGGATGATTGTGGAAAATAATAAGCCTATTTTGACTTATTCGAATATACTTAAGTATATAAAATTTGTTATTTCTCTTAAAATTGATATATTGTTGACGTTGAACAGCATCCCTCAACACCATCCTAAACCAATATTAATTGAATCAGAATGTTCCGACTGATTGAAATTGGTAAGTTCTTATATTCTGGAATGAAAAAAAAATACTGGTATATACTTAGGTACTGGTATTATGTCTTTATTGTTATTTGTTCTTTAAAGACCTATTATCCGTCTATCAAATATATTACCTATATGCTGCCTTTGTATTTTTACTCCTCACTAACCTAAGAGGATATAATGGAGAGTTATAATTTCGCAATTTTTAAGGCTATTGTTCTTATTGCAGATTATCAATTGGTATCATGCTGAGATTGTATTCTGAATGTTTCATCACAATGTATCTGTGTGTGTATTATACCGTGAACTATGTATGTTTTGTATACTTGATCGATTATAGACTAAATTACTCATTCGATTATTTTCAAATTTTGCAAATATGTATATCTAATACTCGCTTAGACCCCATTAGATTTTGAGGGATATCTGAATAGTGCTTCTCAATTTTTTTTTACATCAAATATTTTAAAGTGACCCCAAGCTCAGGAAACATAAAATCTGAAATTTTTATTTTCAAATTGGTAAAAAGACACACCACTTTCATAAAATGGCATTGACGAATTATCAAGTTTTCATAATAAAATATTCAAATAAAAAAATATTTGAACAAACTCATTTCATGAAAATGCTGAAAAATTTCCATACAAAATTTGTGTACTTTATGGAGTGACTTGTTAGTGAGGAGTTTAGCGTTGACCACAACACACTCGTTTTAATATCATGTTGTAATTAATATCGTATTTTGAAATTCTAAATGGGATGTGTATGGAATGTATATTCATTACATTTTATAAAAATATTTGGATACAAATAATGAAAAAATATAAATAACATAAAATATTCATATGACGCCAATGACTTATCAGCATTTTATATATTTAGGTAAGGCGCGCATGGAAGCTAAAATTCATCGGCCGATTATTATCGGCCGATTAATTTATCGGCCGATAATAATCGGCCGATCGGTACTAGCGCGCATGGAAGCTTATAGAATGGTACGATTGGAAATAACACGGCGGTCAACATTCACATATTTAAATTACAATATGTATATTCACAAGTTTTAATATACATATGATTAGAGACATGGATTTTTTTATTCATTAAGTAGAATATTTATTAAATTTTCTATGTAACTATTAATCAATTAAGTAATAACTTACCCAATTCAGTTCTTTTATTATGATTTAGCTGTTCTCAACCAGTTATTAATATTTCGCTTAATTTTTAATCATACAATGAAGGACGTGCTTCAACATATATAATTAATTGTTCGGAATCAATATTTATTTCATCCATGTTTTCTGACATTTCGTTTGACAACACTGACAACGTACTTCACGATCTACTGCGCTCGGACGATTAAATTATCGGTGAGCATGCGCCATGCGCGCCCTCTCATACAACAGTATTGGATACAAAAAATCGACCGATCTCGATCGGCCGATTTTTTTGTGTCTCGTCACAGATTTTAAATCGGCCGATTCTGTTAACTTTCATGCGCGCTCTTACATGTAATTTGTATGCTGTAGCTCACCGATAATTAATCGGCCGATGAAATTAGCTTCCATGCGCGCCTACCTTTATATGTTTTTTTAGATTGTCTTGGCTTACCAATGTTTTTGTACTCTACTGGATTTAAGAATAAATAAATAAATAAATTTCAACTTCAAGATTTTGAAACAATGCCAGTGGTTGACATTATACGTATGATATGATAGTATCATCACACGTATAATGTTGACGACTTTGCCAAATTTATTTTATTTATATAGACCAATTCAAAACATAGGTAAATACGTAATTAATATTTGAATTTTGATTTAGTCCTTATCGACTCTCTAAGTGGAAATGCATTTGTGATTGAAACTATATATGCTCACAGACAGAACCATCCAGAAAATTTCTCTAATGGAACAGGAAAGACTAGAGCAAAGTTCAAAATCATCATACCAAAGAAAAATACAACTGCAGCATAGAAATTACTGTCATATAGGGGAATATCATTTTACAATAACCTGCCCACTTCTATTAGATAATTAAAAGATCAAAATATATTTAAAATAGCATTAAAAGGGCGTATTTTTGGCAGTACATAATCGTATATGTTGAATTTCTCTCTCGAACACGAGTTTTAAACTCTATCGAGAGAGTATCAATTCTGTAATTTTGTTATATATTGTCACTAAGTCAAATATTGTGTAATACTCTTATAAAAAAATAATAAAAAAATATATATATCGAAAAGCGCTATAAGGCTTCCAGTATGATTACACCTAGCAAATTATCGTAGATACTTTACGCAAAATAATAATTAGGTAAATCAATATTTTAAGGGTTTTTTTTACGAATTTTACCAGATTCAAAAGATAAGTATATTTGTTTCAACATCCCCTGTATTATTCTCTCGTCCAACATTCGTATTCAGTACCTCTCTGAGTACTGAAATGAAATAAGTTGACCCCATATTTATGTAGGTACTGTAGTTTGTCGTGTGTTCGTGTGTTTGCTCACGCACAATATATTATTTAGGTATGTATAACACGGCAGAATGCGATGTTACATTATTTAGTTGACTTTATTAGTGTTTCACCCTTGGTCTCGTCTGATGTTCCTGTTGTCTCAAGATCTATATCACCAAAGTTAGATAGGTACGGTTAAACCAAATATTCACTTTCTGAATTCCAGGGTACTTATATTTATTTAATTTCGTAATGGAATGACGGTGAAGGGAAAAGGACGAGGACAGGATTCGGTGTGTTGGTTGAATTTAAAAATGAGACTCTTCCTTAATTACCTATCTGTTTGTCGTCTTAGATTGAATCAGTGTAGGCGAACAAGAAAACGCGAAAAAAGGTTGACCTTTAAGGTCCTTGTAATATGTTCTTTATCCAGCACAATGTCACTTTTTTTTTTTTTTTTTAATAAGGCACAGCCACCAATAGAGGCGGATTTGTGCACAATGTCACTTAGGCCATGTCTCTGCGTATGTTTGCACCTTAAATTTGCACTATCCAAGAATTCTTTGGTCATCCTCTGGATGTAAGTTAGCGAAGATCCACGGAGATCGCTTGATATAAAATGTTTTCTGGTGGTCTGTGTCCAACGTGCACGTTCCATCTCATTTGTCTTTCCTCTAAACATTGGCTTTTTGACATGCGCCTGGTTTCTTTGATTGTCCTGAGGACCTCAACATTTGCAATGTTATCTCTTCAAGATATACCCATAGTTCGAATGCCTACAATATTTTACGATATCTTTCACATATGGATGCACCATGTTTCACAGCAAAACAGTCTATGTTCACCGATGTTTTCACTAATAATTCTTTCTTGAGTCCTATAAGCATACATGTTGATTTTATGCACAGTAAGTATTCTATTGTGAATTAAACATGCGATCCGATACAAGCATCTCAAAGGAGGCCAAAATTGCCGTACATAATGCAATTTACTGTAGTGATTTCTTTGAAGTATGTCAGTGAAACGTGGACGTGGCAAAAGACGCAAAAAAGTAGAATTAATGCTGTAGAAATGAGTTCACTAAGAAGAGTATGTAATAGAACGATATATTATGATGGAATTAAAAATGAGGACATAATGAGAGAATGCAAGATACAGAAGGATTCAATAAGTAAAATAAAAGTGAATGCCTCGAGGTAGTTTGAATATATTGAAAGAATGAACGATGAACGACTGACCAAAAAAATATACATGGGTATATGGAATGGAAGGAATAGCAGGGGTCGCCCCATGAAGGGATGTCATGACCATGTGAATGATATTTTGAAAGAAGGAAACAAAAAAAAATCTTGAACAATCGACGAGCATGTGTAAGACGATGCATGGATATAAAGAAAGTCAGTAATGTGTGCAAAAATAATGGAATATGACGCTCGGTTCTCTCTGCTTTCTCCGTAAGGGACATGGCGTGATGGTGTGTATGAATGTTTATCTGAATTGATAAACAAACGAGATTAACAAACTAATCTTGACGGATGTTGAGAATCGAGTAGTGAAATTGAGATTTTTTTCTCATTTCAAATCAATGTTTCACCCCAGAGAAATAGTAACTTCTTGAGAAATACGAACCTAGAAGATAGCTCAAATGTCAAATGACTTTATACGATTTATTACAGCAGTCGGCATAATATGGTATAATTTAAAATGTTTTTAGTCAGTATTGTTCGTCTATTTTAATATTTTTAGTGAGTACTGTTCGTCTAATTTAATATTTTCAGTGAGTACTGTTCGTCTATATTAATGTTTTTAGTGAGTATTCTTCGTCTATATATTAATGTTTTAGTGAGTATTGTTCGTCTATATTAATGTTTTAGTGAGTATTGTTCGTCTATATTCTATATTAATGTTTTTAGTGAGTATTGTACGTCTATAGTAGTTTTAATTTCGTTTGTGTCTGAATTTTTAATGTTTATAAACAACTCTACACTTTTCCATTATTATTAATTTGGACATTGTACGTCTTGTACTTGACGGTTATGTACCACCGTTTTTTGTCCATACCTTCTCCGATGACCGGTCAATCTATTAATTATTCGTGATCTCTCGTGAGAAAGTTAACTCACCAGAGATACAAATAGAAACACCGTGAAAGTGTTTTTGATGCACTACAAGAAAAATAAGTACCTACTTACACAACTGCAAGAATATAAGGTACAAGTTTAAAGATACCGCATTTAAAAAATTTATTCAATTGGTATCGACTAATCAAAAATTTTATTTTATTTATTTATTTATTTATAATAAACATGGTATTTTACATTAAGAGGTTTGACAAGAATAATAAAGGTGTATAAAAAAAAGATTAAATACATACTATACATATTTCAGACAGAGACAATGGAAAGGTACACATACACATCCAGACCATTGACACTCTCTTGCGCTTTGCTGTCAATTAGCGATTTTGCTCTCCAATATGCTAGGGATAATCCCTGTGTTATATTGGATGCAGTCTTTGGTTTTGTAAGTTAAACAACATTATTTTAATGTGGATTCAGTACAATTGATCATAAACTTCCTAACATACATGCACAGGCACTCTCCATACTCACGTAAAATACTGAACCATATAACATACACACACACATACAGTAAACAAACAGCAAGTCATAAGAAATGAGAAAAATGTTATTGTGGTGGATTTGATTCAATGATCCATAAGGTTATTTCCTTTTTGAACCATTGGTAGTGATTGCTTGTAGTGATTTAATCTCTGTTTTGTTGTGCACATCTTTACTTTTCTCCCTTCCCATCCTGTTTTCGAAATTGTTTAAATGTAATAAAATATCTTGTAATACATACATGTTAGAATACTATAATTGGCACTATAAAAAATATTACTTTATTTATGTAAGTATATATTTTTTTGTTACTGGTGTATTCTTTTAAATAAACAAAATAAAATAAAACTAAACAACAGTTTTTTTATACTTCACTTACATATATTTGAATGTATTTTTACATTCATTTTTCAACAGGTAGATAGAGAGTAAAAACAACGAGTCTCGACATGAATTTTGTGTATAAGGTATGTCACATGCAGCTCAAACTATAAGTTTAATCGACTTCATATTAATATCATATGTGTCAAGTGTTTCACTGATTAGTTTTCCATACACATCCCTACGATGTTTTTGTTTTTCTACAGCTAAACAAATCTTTGTATCGTAGTATCATATTATTTTATAGACAAAATACCCTCAGACTTTTTCCATTATACTTCAATACATAACATACAGACTATAAGTTCCATCGACTATAAGTACCATGTGTCAAGTATTTAACTGATTAGTTTTCCATGGACATCCGTTCATTTTCTACGGTGTTGTGCTTGTTGTTCTCCTGCTAAACAAATTTGTGTATCGTAGTATCATATTATATTATTATAGAGTTTTATTTGTATGAGCATACGATTATACAACAATCTTCCAGCAAATATTAAATCACTGGATGCTTTGGGTTTCAAGAGAGAGCCTAAAAAGTATCTTGTTAAGAATTCTTTTTACTCTACTGACGAGATACTAAACATCAATCCAACTAATCTGTGATATTTGTAAACATACTAATTAATTAACTATTATATATGTGTATTTGTTTGGTTTGTCGTCCTTGACTTTGTTCTTGTATTCGTTCTGCTTTTTCAATGCTATGTACCTTACTTTTATCTTAAATAACTCTTTTGGACAAGGTGCTAGTAGGAACCTTTACATCCTTCTAGCATTGAATTTTTCTTTTCTTCTTTTCCCGAATTGCTTATTTTGTATACACATTTTTTGTTTCTCTATATTCTTTATTTTTTCATTTACTCTTTAAAATGTTTTAGGTATCTGTACTTTGTTAAACCATGCATGATGTCATGTTATTTCAATGTATTATATCAATTATTGTGACCATAATATTGTGAACCATGTAACGATGAGCCCAAGTGTTCTGTAAAGAACCTAGGGGGGGGGATAAAATACAATAAACAATTATTGACAAAATACTCTCAGACTTTTTCTGTCATACTTAAATTAGATCGCGATCTATTTCTGGTCTATTTATTTATGTGCGTTTTTTTATAAACTAGAACGATAGCCGTATTCGACGATTAAACATATCAACAATATGCTTATATTTTCATTTATCACCTATTGAATAACAATCAGCTGAGCAGTTTGTCAGCCTTGATCAGGTGTGTAAGATAGGTAACATATCTGGCGTAGGTTATATGTAAATCTACGGAAGCTGACGGTAAATTTTCTCCACAGTTCTATTAGTCAACCTGATTGTAACGACTAATGCCATGTCGTTGGAACTTAAAACTATCTGATATTGTCACAAACCGGTTATCAACAGATAGATATTTATTATTATTTATTAGGCATATCAGTTGGTATATTATTATTATATGTACACATAGATTCGGTGCGGTTAAGATATTGTATTTAACTAATATGCAAGAACATCTGTTGAACCTGCTCCTAGAAGACATAAGGAAGATGGTTGTTGAATTTTATTTTTTTCAATAATGAAATCGTTAATTTAGAAGAACTTTATAAAAGTATAAATCAAACGCACTCGTTATCTATTACATTATGTATTTTTTTGTTATTTATGTGTCAAAACAGGACTTTTTTACCTAGTTCAACTGGTAGATACGTCGAAAAAGCTTTCACTAGGCCAGGCGTCGGTAAAGTGCGGCTCCAGAGCCGCATGCGGCTCTTTGGCTCCTTGAGTGCGGCTCTGGCACAAATATCCACGGACACGAACACGGGTTTCAGGAGTTTAAAAACAGTAGAGCGACTTTAGCATTCGTCAAAAATCCTCTTAATGCTACGATAACTGAGTTGAAATTTTCTCCTTTTGGCATTGACATTGGTAACTTTGAAATACAATTGCAGGATTTAAAAAACAAGGAAATATGGAGCTCTAAATTTCAACGTCTTTGTATTGATTTGGAAATATTGGAGAAGAACAAATGTGATCTTAGTTCACAACACAAGTGGTCTGATTTGAAAGACCTGGAGAAGGAAGACATGATCATTTTCAATGTCTGGAATAGTATTCCTGACTTACGATCAGCTGAAAAAACTCGCGTTTGCTGTTCTTTTCCTTTTTGGTTCTACATATTCATGCGAACAATCTTTTTAAGCATGAACTTTATCAAGAGTAAACTGAAAAGTCGTATTATTGATGAGAACCTGGAATCATGCCTAAAATTAAAAACAACAACATACAAACCTGACTTACGTAAACTTTCCAAGAAGATGCAAGGATATTGTTCGCATTAAGTGTGATTCATTGTCATGATTTAAATTTATGGATACTTTTCTTACATATTATTGCTTAATAACGAATAAATCTTTATTAAGTGTAAAATCAAGTTTTATTCATTGTACCTACCCATAATTTAATGAAGGTCTAAAATTATAATAAAGGTTTACTAAATAAAAAAACAGATTTGGCTCTTAGAATTTTTTTGAATCGTTGTAATGTACATATTTGGCTCTTTGGCCAATAAGTTTGCCGACCACTGCACTAGGCGAATCGGTCGGTCTGTTTTAACAGAATAGAGTGCAAACGTGAAACAGTGTATTTTAAAAGTGCCTACAGTTAAAAATACATACATATTATCTATGTACCTACCATCACGGCATATCCCACATTGTGGGGTAACTAGCGATAGGTGTGTGGGTATAAACTACCTTATAAGAGGAAGCACGACAACCTCATTGCTAAACTTTGTAGGATGTTAATTTGCCTCTTGTATTTTCGATTTACAACAGGCAAATTAACATCCTACAAAGTTTAGCAATGAGGCTCTTACGAGCCACACGAAAACGATGATAATAGTAAAGAGTGGAAATACTATTCTAAGCGGGTGCCTCACAAATTAGATTTCAAGAGAAATGCATATGCATTGTCAACCTTTGAATAATAATGAATGTATTAACTTATTAAGAGGAGAGTTCATTGTAAGCAACACAATTGTTTAATTTTTATTGACAAACTTTTAATATCTCAATAGAGACGAAGTTGGGATATTATTGAAGAACCAGGAACTCAAGGCACCTACAGGACATACAACCTGTCACCGGCTGGTTTACGTGATCACCTTATGCACTTGCGCATCGTTCACCAATTATGCCTTTTTAACAATTCATTTACAATTAAACCAATTTCTTAATAGATGACGTTACAAAAAAATGTTTCTTCGTTATTTCAAAAATACAATAGAAATAATTCATTATTTTTATATGTAACAACACATTATTCAAATATATAGAACTTTCAAAAATTACATTGATAAGGGAACTCAATAAGAAGGCATAATTTACGAACGTTGCGCAAGCGCATAAAGTGATCACGTAAACCAGCCGATGACAGGTCGTAAGCCCTGTAGGTGCCTTTAGTTCCTGGTTTTTCAATAACATCCCAACTTCGTCTAGATTGAAATATTAAAATTTTGTCAGTAAAAATATCATTTGACTCCCGATAGGGGACAAAATCCAATGTTTGCGTATATGCAATTAAAAATTATTCGATTTGAATACAATATTTAATTTTAATATTGAATATACCTACAGTCAAAATGTAGTTATTTTATAATGATCTGTTGAAATAAGTAAAAGAGCAAACGCTGACTTTGTTGTAATTTTATTCATCCTAAATTTACAAGTGATGAAATTTGCTTGAAATGACAGTTCAATATTAACAAGTGTATGTATAGTGGGTGGTTGGTGATAGGTAGGTGATACTCGTTTTACCAAAAAACTCGATAAAGAGTTTAAAGATGGTCACTGACCGAACAGTCTGCGATGTCTGTATTGGTATGTATTGTCCAACCACCATTATTCAGACAACATAATGGCAGTCTTATTTATGTTCAAATGTATTCAAACATTTATTTGTGACAAACGTATGTATCGACTATTTTTAATTAAATTAGTTAGTATTATACTATTATATACAATTTGGACGGTAGGTACATTGTGCTGATACAAACAAATCTGTATTCATTGTCAAAACAACCATGTGTTATGATGCCTCAGCGATTTTATAAGTAGATATATATTTTGTCATAGTTTTTATTTTTCATAAAAACGAGTGGGTTGTGGCCAACGCTATACTCTTCACTACCAAATCGCAAGTTATTCCAGAAAGTATCAAAATTTTGTATGGAATATTTTCAACATTTTTTATAAAATGAGTTATTACAATATTTTTTTATTTAATTATTTCATTTTGAAAACTTGATAATTCTTTCCATTTTATGAAAGTGATGTGGCTTTTTACCAATTTGAAAGTAAAAATTTCAAATTTTATGTTTCCCGTTCTTGGGGTCACTTTGAAATATTTGACAGTTAAAAAAATGAGAATAAGCACTATTCTGATATCCTTCAAAATCTAATAGGGTCTAAGCGAGTATTAGGTATACATATGGGCCTTACTTACTATTTATAATACGAGTTTAAGCCAATGCTAAGTCAGTTTTGGCCATACAAAAAACTGGGTAAGTATCAGCTTAAACCTAAATTACAAATAGTAAGTAAGGCCCAATATGTATTTACAAAATTTGAAAAGAATCGAACGAGTACCTACTTAAGTCTATAATCGATAAAGTTAAACAAACACACCGTACATAGCACACACACACAGAGATACATTGTGATGAGACTTTCAGAATACAATCTCAGCATGGTACTTGTTGATAATCTGCAATAAAAAAATACCCTTAAAAATTGCGAAATCATAACTCCCCACTATATCCTTTTGGGTTAGTGAGGAGTAAAAACAGTTAAAAAAAGTTTTTTCGTTGACGCAGTGAAAGTTCATAATTATAAATAAAATTATTTATTACGATACATAAAAACAAACGAATTAAATGAGTCGACTGTGTTCGGTGATATCGTTTAGGCTCATTAAATTGATACTCGTTTGTGGATACCATGAAATATACATATAATAGACCTGGCCATACGAAATATACATATAATTGACCTGGCCATACGAAATATACATATAATAGACCTGGCCATACGAAATATACATATAATAGACCTGGCCATACGAAATATACATATAATAGACCTGGCCATACGAAATTTATTTTATTTTATTTATTTATTATTAAAAATAACAAAGAAAAATACACAATACAACAATATATACAATTTTTAAAAAGATACATTATAATTTGGTTTTTTTTTATGACTCAACTTCAAAATGAGTTTTCTCGTGCTTTGAAGTGAGTCACATTTCACAAATCTACAAACTATCTAATCTATTTATATACATACATCTTAATCTAGGCACTAATCTATTTACAATAACATACATATTTAGATACAAACATACATAATATTATATATAAAGAGAGAAAAAAAAAATACAAAATTGGTCTGTAGAATAAATAAAAATACACAAATTGAAAATAAACAACACACAATGAATACACAAGAAAAATGTTACTTCAAAAAGTCTTTCAGCAATACCAAGAAACCACCAAAATTATTTTGCGCCACTATTCTCATATCCACTGGTAAATCATTAAACCACTTCACATATAATAGACATACATATAATAGACCTGGCCATACGAAATCTCGCGGATCTAAACTTAAATTAAAACTTTGTCGACCTGTTAAGCGTAACAAATCTCAGTAGACAATAGAATATTATATTTATAAGAGAACCGGAAAATCAGGCAATTTCAGGGCTTACGACTTACCATCAGTTGGTTTACATTGTGGTTTACATTGACTCACGGTTACAGAAAAAAATCAATGTTTGCGTATAATACCCCCTATTCAGTAACTATTGTAACTAAAATAGGAACGTACTAAAATTGTAGATTTTAGATTTACGGTCTTATTTCAGCGTTAGATAATATTAATTTGGACTGAATGGAATAGGGACTTACCTATTTTGGCCGGAACGTTCTTAAAAAGTTACTGAACTAGACGTATTATGAATAATTATGAAAATGATGAAAATTCCATCATTTTTCATATTGTGTACGGCATACAGGATATGGCATACACACAAAAACATCAAAACGAAACTCAAAGTATGCACTCTCTACATGATACCCATTGAGAAATTGATGTAAAAAATGAAATTTTCATCATTTTCATAATTATTCAAAATACGTCTAATTCGGTAACTTTTTAAGAACGTTCTGGCCAAAATAAGTACGTTCCTATTCCATTTAGTCCAAATTGATATTTTATAACGCTGAAATAAGACCGTAAATCTAAAATCTACAATTTTAGTACGTTCCTAATTTAGTTACAATAGTTACTGAATAGGGTGTATTTATACGGTCATAAAAATATTAGATTAACATGTATTTTAATCAAGTTGGTAATAATTCATAATGTTTGTACATTTTAACGACTTTTTCGCTGGTTATAAATAATCGGTTAGGTACAATAAGTTGGTAATGATTATCTCAAAGGCCATACAAATTTATAATCTCGCTTTTTTTTCTTCTACACTCAGATAAAAATTTAAAAAATACTGGGTTTTTCAAATATAAAATCAGTGGATTAAGAAATATTAGAAATTAGGAAAAGTGTGAATAATAAACAAAAAAATAATAAATAACAAACCAAACTTACCAAATAACCTGCTACTTAATACATTTTCAATTAATTTATTAATACAATTTGAAAAATGATTATATTTATAATTAATCCATTTCCGAATCACCTGGTGTCACTTATGTTTACTGTTATGCCACAGCGTTAGACCTAAACAACAGTCTATATTTTTAATTTTTAATTTAAATATAGACTGTTGTTTAGGTCTGAAGAAGAGACGTTGTTCTCGAAACCGGTCGTCGTTAGTCCTCATAAGTGGTGTAAACAAGTCATTTTGGATATTATACATATTTTATAATGACGCCACAAAGTAACCAATATAAACGAAATAAAAAATATTGATTTAAAAAATAGAATTTCATTTGAAAAATCAATTAAGAAAAATGATTTTTCAAAGGCATTCTGGTTATCATAGAATAAAAATGAGTGGGTTGTGGCCAACGCTACACTCTCCACTACACAATGAAACTTCCCTGCTAATATTACACTCTTATATCAATATGAAATCTAATAACTTAACATTGCCAAACATAAAAAAATTCTCTTGTTATTTAAATTTTTCATACAAAAATCTATCATTATGAACATAATTTTTCAAACGGTTGTATGTTTTTCTTTTAACGTTGACCAACTTTGAATGCAGTTTTTTTGAAGATTATTGGTATTGTATAGGTAAATAGTTTAAACAAAATTAAAATATCTCAAATTTCCAGGTCGTGAGAGAATTTTTTCAGTTTCAACAGATGAAATCATAGAGAAACATTGAGAAAAAATGAACCGTTATCTATGGAAAACTAATCATCTCTAAGTTTATGTACTTCACACATATGGTATCAATATTAAGTTCATCGGCCTTTTACATAGTTTGATCTGAACAGAGGACACAAATTTTCATATTTGTGTACGGCATACACACAAAAACATCACAACGAAACTCAAAGTATGCATCTCTACATGATACCCATTGGGAAATTGATGTAAAAAAAAATACTCTTAAAAACTGTGAAATCATGACTCTACTATTCCATAGTAGTGGAGAGTATAAAATCTATACAACCAATGTTTTTTTAAGAACCTGAACTTCCATAATGTACGAGAGAGTATACAAAACTAAGTACTTGTACATATTATGTGACATTTCATTTGGTTCGTAATTTCTTCAGTACAGATCAGTTTCTCCTGAGAAGATATTAATACAAGTTTCTCTCACTTCTCGATTCAGAAGTGTCTGGTGTATAAATAAAGTGACAAGTATTTATGAACCGTCTGATTATCTTCATATACCCTACATATTATAACATGTCTTTACTATTATGGATGCACAGGAAAAGTTATACAAGTTTCATTTGTACCTATGTCTCACATATTTTATCAAATTAAATTATATATTTATTTATTATATATTTATTAATTAATTTATTTAGAGGACAACATACAGCATATAATAAATTATATATAAAAAAATACGATTTGATTACTAATAAAACCAATTACAGGTTGTCGCTGAAGTTATTGTAGTATAATAAGATACATTAGGAATGGATACATATTATGGTGAGATATTGTGTGAATGATGTGTGAAATTGCATATATAAGTGTGTCAGTATATTAAGTGTTAAATTTGATTATGAGGATGAAATTTTAAGTTTGATATATTTTTTAAATGTGGGGGCGCTAAGTAAGAATATGTCGATCTCTTGGAAATGCCTATTGTATGTATTACAGATTCTATACATTGTTGCATGTTGAGCATAGTTGGTGTGTTGAGTTGTTAGGCGGAAAAGAGGAGTGTGTCTAGTGTCTACAGGTGTAGGTAGGGATGTTGAAAGATATATAATTTAAGAGAGCCGGAGAATCGATTTTATTATTAATAATATTGTGGAGAAGCATCATATCAGATAAAGTACGTCTGTTTTCGAGTGAATCAATGCAATGGTAAATCCTTGCCTCACGATACGACGGGAAATCAAGAAATGCTTTTCGGTTAAGGTGTTTAATAAATATATTTTGTATCCTTTCGATACGGTTTATGTGTGTTGCATAATGGGGAGACCAGACAGGAGATACGTATTCCAGGATAGGGCGAACCAGGGAAAAATAAAGAAATTTGAGTGTTCTCAAGTTAGTGAATGGTTTGCTGGTTCTGAATAAAAATCCAAGCATTCTGTAAGCCTTATCTATAATGCAGTCGATGTGTAAGTTAAACCTAAGTTTGGTGTCCATAATAACACCAAGGTCTCTAACGTTATCACTAGAAGCATTGAGAGTATATTGAAAGGCTATGTGAGATAGTTTGCGAGAGAAACTAATTTTATGGCTTTTTTTTAATTTTGTCAATGCTGACGGTGTTGAATATGTAGAATTCCATAATGGGTATTTTAAATCAAACAAATGATTTGGTCTACATATATATTTTTTCCTGAGTCCAGGACGACCGTTTCAGCTTATTAGGCCCTTATCAACTGGCCAGTTGATAAGGGCCTAATAAGCTGAAACGGTCGTCCTGGACTCAGGAAAAAATATATATGTAGACCAAATCATTTGTTTGATTTAAAATACCCATTAATTTTATGGCATTTTGTGACGTTAATTAAGAGGTTGGTATTATATACGCCCTTAATAGAGCATTTACAAGAAATACAACAATGTAGGCACAACAAAACAATAAAGTATAAATACACATCAATAACATACATAATAAAAAAGTAGTTAAAGGCAGGACAATAAACAACATAATAAAAGAAAAATAGATTATTGTATGCATCTAGCTAGCTTTCAAACGAAGACAGCATCTTAAAAAAAGAGTGGGCTGTGGCCAACGATCTCCTCACTACCAAGTCACTCCACACATTTTTTTTGTTTTAAATATTTTATTATGAAAACTTGATAATAATTCAATGCCATTTTGTGAAAGAGATGCGCCTTTTTAGCAATTTGAAAATAATAATATCAAATTTCAAGTTTCACTTTGCAATATTTGACGGTTAAAAAAAAAATTGAGTAGCACTGATCAGATATCCTTCAAAATCTAATGGGGTCTAAGCGAGTATTAGATATACAAATTTGCAAAATTTTAAAAGATTCGAATAAGTATTTTAGTTTATATTCTATAAAACTAGAATAAATTCGCCGTACATAGAACATAGTAAGTACACAATACACACAGATACATCGTGATGAAACTTTCAGAATACAATCACAGCATGTCTGAGCTAGTTGATAACCTGCAATAATAAAATAACTGATAAATTGCGAATGCATAACTCCCCACTATATCCCCTTGGGGTAGTGAGGAGTTGAAAAATTATGATAGACATGATAATAGAAACCTCTCTTATAACCTGTGTAAATAGATATTTATCTTACATTACCTTTTTATGACTGAAGTCTATAACATTTTAATTCTATAATTAGGTATATGTATATAAAATCATTACCAGTTGTGATTCTATACGTACTTGAGTATTTTAATATTTATCTTATTGCTTCGTTTTCTCGCAAGTGAGAGTTACACTATTATAAATATTTATTATCAAACCATTACAATTTATGTAAAACTATCGTGTTACATAAATAATTGCTCCTTTTGACTAGGCTTGCCACGTTACTGTTCATTGACTGTATGTAGATACAGATACAAGAAGGTTGTATCTGATATCTTTGACTTAGTCCAGCCGAGTGGACATAATTTTGGAAAGCTGGTTACTTATTGGTTGATTCGGAGAGGGAGAGTTGAGTAAGAAAGAGAATTGACGTTATTCTTAAGATAATATATAATGACGTTATTCTTAAGATAATATATAATGACGTTATTCTTAAGATAATATATAATGACGTTATTCTTAAGATAATATATAATGACGTTATTCTTAAGATAATATATAATGACGTTATTCTTAAGATAATAGATGGATACAGTAATTGGCGTTGTAAATCATATTATGTTGTTTTTTTTTCATTGTAAATTATTTTATAGCTGTTGTATCCAATAAAATAAATAAATAAAAAAAAAAAATATTTTCTAAGATAATTTCGACTCAGAAAGAGATCTTTTCTTACGCCCTCATACATCCTTTATTACACATATCCCCACATCTAAAACACATCCTTACACTCACTTCACTTCCTTGCTGCACCCTGCGCAAGTGGCGAGTTTATTGCCGTATGGCAATTTCTTCCAACTAACTAGTGTTTCCAGCCCAGAGAAGCAATATTTGCGTGATAAATGAATTTAAATAAATTAGTCCTCGGCTGTGAATCGAACCCAGGACGCCCGCACAGAAACCGAACGGCTAAATAAATGAATATAACAAGTGAAATAATAAACATATAACAATAATATACATGTAAGAAAAAAATGTGAAAACGAGTATTTAAAAAATAAAAAAAAAACAATTCAATGCTTGGTCTCGTTGACAAGTGGGATGTATAGGTGCAATGTATTGAAAATTTTATTGTGAGTATTACTTCAGAACAGGCTTCTCCTAGTGATGTAGTACTTTCCTTAGTAATATGTAGTTAAGTTATATTTTATTGTTTTGATATATTATGGAAATAAGTAAAAAAATAGGTTTTAATTCCATTCCAATATGTGATCAAAATTCATAGCAATATTATCTTTTGAATCATACTCGCTAATAGTTATGTTTTTACGCATGTTTTTAGTATGTTATCTTATTAAGACTTAAAATAGGGCGGCATCCATATATGGATGTTGAGGTAGATGATAAAGTATTATTTATACGTATTTCATATTTTTCAGCTATCTGGTAAGGAGTTAGTTCGAGACTTGACCTTATTCTAGAATCTCCCTCCTAAAAGCTAACTGTGTATAGAAAAGTTGGTACCTACATTGAATGCCTTCAAGTACCTCATCCCATTCACACGTCAGCCTCAGGTTCTTTTCAATGGTTGCATGTATCTTGTTGACACAAATACCGGAAACAATATGTGCTTAAAAGCTTTCTAGAATCTACCGGTGCATTAGGTACTTATCTATGGTTATCAGAAAGCACATAACAGCACATTAATAGTTCATACCGCTATATCCAAGTCTACTTATTAAGTCATTACGTATATAATTAAGAATACAAAACGTAATGTAGAAAAGTGTGTAAGACAAAAGATTTGAAGGTATATTTTCCGTCAAATGAGAATTTTCGTCGTGGAGAGGACCGTTTTGCACCAACCAAGCAGAAAACAAATTTGCGCTCTGCGCACCCCACGTCCCCACGTGACGTGTTTAGGTACTAGGTGTTCAAGCCGTTTTCCGCTAGCTACGAAGTATTGTGAAATTTTCACGTAGACATCTAATATTGTATCATCTATTATGTCTTTTTTGCAAAATATGTCTTTATTGTTACTGGAAATGATTATTTAAAAAATTAGAAATCGTATCATTTTAGTTGAGTCACAT
Source organism: Molanna angustata (assembly GCA_963576475.1). Taxonomy (NCBI): domain Eukaryota; kingdom Metazoa; phylum Arthropoda; class Insecta; order Trichoptera; family Molannidae; genus Molanna; species Molanna angustata. Next base: position 21,707,154 of record OY754973.1, read on the forward strand.
TCTAAAATCTGTTTATTTTTGTATTATTATTATCATTATTTGTACTGAATAGAATCCGTGTAGGTGTCACAAGGCTTAAAGGGTAGGTACTTGTACTGGTGGGGTATGGGACGAGAAGAAGATGTATCTTCCGATTGTGGGGAGATCTAGGATGATAAGTATCTTCTTGGCTGTCGAAACTGATACATGGATGTAACGAGGAAGACTTGGTTGCGGCAATTGCTGCTGCAACGGATTAATGTGTATGTTAAGTATCACCGACAAACGGCTTTAATGAAAGTTATTATATGAATTGGAATGGAATCCATAGCATAAACGCCCTCTGTAATCTACATAGGTACTTCCTCAAACTTTGTGTAGTAAAGAAACTCACAAATTATATGAAACGATTCAAATGCTTTTATCGCCAATATACAGAATCATTTATCGGGGCAATATATTTAAAGCACTATGCAATCAGCCACGGATTTATTTGAAATGGTGTAATTTTAGTGATTTATTTGGCTTCTGCGCGTGAGTCCTGGAGGGCAAGTCTATTCCAACAGGCGAAATCAAAACCCTCACGATTACCCATATCATGGATATAATTATTATATGGAGTTCTATAATACCTTTAGATGTCCTAGAACTCCATATGATAATTATATCCATGACAGGTAATAGGGCCCTCCTGGGTTTAAAAAAATCTCACGCAATTCTCGATTCACTAGCTTTTTTTTTAGCTGTGTTTCTCTTTTTTTATCTGTTTGTCCTTAGTTGTATCTTTTATAGCAATGCTTTCCTTTTTGTTTTCTTTTGTTAATATCTTTCACTATTTTTCTTTGTTGTGATCTTAGTTTCTATTGTATCTTTTCATTTTTATATAAATTCTTTTTTAGATATTTTTATTTTCTTATAAATTTGTACGCCAACTTTTAATGCAGGATGTGGCCACTTGTAATTGGCTAACCAGTTTTGTAATAGCTTGCCCTTATTTTATGGAACGATGATGTATAATAACTTGTTAGCTGTAAGTGGTCCTTTATAATAAATAAATAAAATAAATTCTCTGGGCTTAAAAAGCTAGTCAGATGGAAAAGAAAAGTTTGTATGTTTGAAACTTCGAGTAATAGGCAATTAAGTATGAATAGTCGATACGTAATTTAATAATATCGCGTGGCTTTAGTTGGGTTCAGTGGAACAATGAAAGATTGCAAGTGCGAATTGTGTGAGCTCGGAGGCGGTGGGTACCGGTCGCGGGGAGAGGCGAACCTAACCGGTTTATGGTAACCGCTTACCGGTCAGACCGGGCATGGCACCGGTACCGCTAGCTGTCACAGGGTTCAAGTCTCTCGAGAGCGCCGGCCGAATTGGAACGGTTGAAGGTTGGAAAAGTGCGAACACCATTGAACCATATCTGACAAATGCATGGTCCAACCCTAGAATTTGCAATTTTACATTTTTACTGCAGAGATCGGAGTAGGCGGGCCAAATGCGAATTTTGAAACTATTGTATGAGAATGTATGTAGATTACAATCGTGTGCGCCCGAGTTAGTGTAGTTGAATCAAGGGTTACGTAAAATCTGGTTTGTTTGATTATACAAATAAAGAAAGAACATTGCGTTAAAACGTATCAGACCATTGTTTAGATTTTTCTTGCTGTTCTTTCAAATAGATTGAACTTTGTCATTTAAACCAGAATTCCGTTTAAAAATTCGTTTTTCTTGATTTTTTAAATGTAAATCTGGGTTTGGGATCAATGCTTTTTTGCATTTTTCTAGGGTCGTTTAACTTGCACTGAATTTATTTATTTGAGGCATATTGTACACATTACAATAAGAGTTTACTGCTTTATGACAATATGTTACAATTAACTAAATGAGATATTTACGTAGAATTAATTATTATGGGATCTAATTTGGATACATAAAAAAAGAACAGTTAATACATCGTTTTTATTACTGAATCATAAATATATTTATTTATTTGAGGTTCTGTAGTTCTTACGTCAACACTGAACATTACAGCTCATTCTTCAGATCAAACTAGGTATATTCTTAATTCCAGACTGGACAATAGTAACTGTTTTATTCCAAATTACTTCCGACTCTTGTGACAGTTCACACGCGGAAGTGGAGGTCATGTTTTAACTTTTACTTATATACCTTCACTGATCTACATTATACATAAATTTGCCCACATTTTAAACCTATCTATGTACCAGCACCGTTAGCTTCCGTTAACTCGCGATTATTTTGAGAAAATTATCTAAATGGATCGTTGCGGGTATTGGTAACCTCGATGCTATCAAAAGAAGTGAAATGTTGAGGGTTCATGCAGATATGCTGCACCTATTAATAACGTGATGATTTCCCGATAAGGCTTTAACATGTTTTAAAGGGTTGATGAATATTTATTCCATGGTCGTTCGTTTATACTGGGATTTTTGTATTGGGTAGGTACGTGTTAAATATTTAAAAAAATGCATCTTTAGTAGATATATCTTTTTTATAATTTTGTAGAGCAATGTTCACAAAGGCGGGTTTATTGTCAAAAAGCAATCTCTTTCAATCAACGTAAAATCTATCTATTCAAATTCGGTATAATAACATAAACACATATACAAAGCTCTGAAAAAATATTATAATTATAAACATAGGCTTAACAATGAGGGAATTGACGGACGCAGATGGAATTATATTCAGGAATAATTGAATAAATATACTGTTTTTACATACATGTCTATCATGCATCCCTCGCCTCGTCCACATTCATGCATCGTCTCACACATGTTCGTCTGTTGCTCACACTTCTGACATTATTTTTACAGTGTTTGCAGCAGAGTTTTTTATTATTTAATAATATTTTTAAGAAGAAAAAAATGTGTTTTTGTTTTCAATTTCAGTCAAAAGGTTGTAAATCCAATAACAGTAGGTACGTGATATGTAAATAAAGAAATGTGGATGTATCTACAATATCAATTATCCATCCAAGGTTGAATGAAGTCAATGAGAAAAATTCAAGGTTTCCAAGAGGCAGGTTAGTAAGTATATGGGTAATGAATAAGTAGGTAAATTGTCTTAAGTAATAAAGTCTACGGACACGTCACGAACATACAATAATATTATTCGACAGATACCTAGTTGTTATACATCAAAATGTAAACTACCTACATAGTAATTTCTCTTTTTTATGTAGTAAATATTTTATAATTTCTCTTTTTACGCATTTTAATTTATTTTTCGTACCTCCCTGTTCGTACTGGAGTTTTGCATTGTTTCTTACCTTCTCTACAAGTTAGAACTATGAAACTTTCAGAATTTATGTATTGTCGATGAAAATACATGTTAAAACTGGTTCCAGTTTGATACATTTGATATTTTGATGAAATATATATATTTTTTAATTACGTACAAGATTAGTGTAATGGTTTAGGTAGGTACCATTTTTATCGTTTCACAATAGATTATGTATGTTCTGTATTTTATTTGTCTGCTGTATAAATCAACTGGCAACCTCAGAGGCACAATTAATACTGACTAAAAATAAAAACAAAAATGCATTAGTTGAATGAGGGGAAATATTTACCACCCCACCCCCCCCCCTACCCGCCCCTGCTTACCTTTACACACCCCCATTCAACCAATGCATTTTTGTTTTAATTTTTAATCAGTATAAATTGTACATCTGAGGATTCCAGCTGAGACTGGCGAAAGCGCTTAGAAGATTACATACTCATTGTGGAATTTAAATGTGTTTAATTGTATAAGTGTTTTTACATTTATTGTTGTGACAAATTTTCTAAATTCCAACTAGTGCTTTAAATCTTCCGAGATACGTCACCAGGTTTCATTTTAAGATATTGCACAAATCTTATTTTTTACATGTTTTGCTCATAATCATTATATTCTTATGTTATTAATAAATTATAGACAGTCAGCTATATTTTTACATGTTTTGCTCATAATCATTATATTCTTATGTTATTAATAAATTATAGACAGTCAGCTATATTTTTACATGTTTTGCTCATAATCATTATATTCTTATGTTATTAATAAATTATAGACAGTCAGCTATATTTTTACATGTTTTGCTCATAATCATTATATTCTTATGTTATTAATAAATTATAGACAGTCAGCTATATTTTTACATGTTTTGCTCATAATCATTATATTCTTATGTTATTAATAAATTATAGACAGTCAGCTATATTTTTACATGTTTTGCTCATAATCATTATATTCTTATGTTATTAATAAATTATAGACAGTCAGCTATATTTTTACATGTTTTGCTCATAATCATTATATTCTTATGTTATTAATAAATTATAGACAGTCAGCTATATTTTTTTCACCTATTAACATAGACTCAACATCAGTATTTTTTTCACCTATTAACATAGACTCAACATCAGTATTTTTTTCACCTATTAACATAGACTCAACATCAGTATTTTTTTCACCTATTAACATAGACTCAACATCAGTATTTTTTTCACCTATTAACATAGACTCAACATCAGTAGTTTCGAATATTGTTAGAGTCAACATAATGTATCTTGTGCTCAGTGTCGTTTTTTTTTAGAAAAACACGAAGATTATTTTGGCAACAGTGTTGAAAGCGTCAAAACTTATGAATTGGCACTTAGCTCGATTTCGTGTCATCACAGTCGACGCTCTTAACTCTAATCGTTCTGGAAATTATGAAACTAGTTGGACCGATTTAGATCTATTAAATTAATGTTTAATCGTATCCCTTTTATTGCATTGCATTATAATTGTACCGAAACAAATCTAATTCGTTGTATAATTAACTGGGCCAAGCGACAAAATATCTTTTGTTCATCAGTAGGTATCTAAAATTAGCTTGTAATCATCACAATTTAGCACTTTAGTGTCTACAGTGTCTGCAAGGTTAAGACTTCTCCAGACTCTTTTTACGTTCTTGTTTTGTTCTTTCAGAGCCTTGTTATTAGTCCCCATAAGCAGAACGGGTGGTGGTGGAGGAAAATTTCCGTACAATTAACAGATATCTACTGCGTCAAATGTTGATGTCATACCAGTTATCAATTTTAGCTTTTTGGAGGATTTGAATTTGAATTTGAATGTTAATCGTATCTGAAATTATTTAAAAAAAATACTATTGCCGACTGAGAAAGGAATTCAAGATATAAGAACCAAGATCTGTGATTGAGAAATACTCTCTAATTACGAAACTATAAAAATTTCAACTGTGTACGTTCAAACACCAATTTCTTTGAAAATAATGTTTGTTTAACATACCTATTTCATACAGACATCTCCTGCGATGTCAAATTTTTTTTTCTTATTATAAGAAATTTTGTGAACTTTCGCTTCATTTTATAGTAAAATCAAATCGCAATTTAGCTCGTGTAAATCTTTTAGTTCCAAATATATGTAAATGTTCGTAAAAATTGATTTCATCGGTTTTTTTCATCTGCTGCCATAAAAATGACTTGAAAGTTATATAAATATCTCCAGCTAAAAGCGAATGTTTATTTGATAGTTTGTGAATCCGCAAGATAAGGGAGCTGTCAGCACGAAATTACTACAGAATCAAACGTTTATAATGTAAACTTAAAGAAATTATTTGAAAGTAAAATCTCTTATAATGAACCACGAAAACAGAAGTCCGTTTGTTATCAATATTTTATTGAATCTATAGTTTTACGTCATTATTTTTTAAAAAGATTATTTTGTAAATAATGTGCCAAAAGTTTAATAATAAAAAAAACTGGTGATATTCTAAACTAGCAAATATATAGGTATTCGGTAAAAAAAATCTTTAAATTTACCGATCGAGACAGCGTAGACAGAAAAACTCCATGGTTGTAATGGTAAAAATCAGACAGCGATGTATGAAGTTTCGTAGAGAATTAAATCTTGTTTGATTTTTACCAATATAAAATGCATTGTCTTTTACAAAGGTGAAATACTTTACAAGAAACTTTCGTATCCTATCGATGGAGTCTTCAATATCGTGCTTCAATATGACATCCTCAAAATCAAGCGAGGAGTATTCTAAATTCATTATTCAATTATGTCCTATTATATTATAATCTATTACCGATGAAATAGAATAAACACGCCGTACATAGCACATAGTACAGAACACACACATAGATACATTGTGATGAAACTTTCAAAATACAGACTCAGCATGATACTAGTTGATAATCTGCAATAATAAAATAACCAAAAAAATGCGAATTCATAAATCCCCACTATATCCTCATCGGGCAGTAAGGATTTAAAATTATTTATTCGAATACTAGAATTGCGTTTAAAATATCAACAATATTTATTTTATAACGAAATTATGTTTTTTGGATAAGTATGGATAAAAAAATGAAATTGACATATCTGCAAGCAGCAGTTTTAGTAATGTATCGATTCTATAGTCATAATATACTTCAGTAGGTACCATTTAACGCTAGATACCTTTATTTAGTTTTAACCGAGTATACAATATACGGTACAATATTATCTATTGTTTGTTTCTGTAGAAGAATAACTCATTTTGTACGGTTTTTGTTTCTTCCGTTACGGTTCATAAGGCTGCAATGCGAACCAAAAGCTTCCAAAATGTTCATGCTGTGGAAATTTACCATAATAATACGAATACGATACTCAGCACATTTCTATGATTCCCGATATAATTTTATTTCGAATTCAATATATTCATCATTTATACTAACAATACGACCAGCGGTCTTGCTCTTCACTGCAAATTCATTTCGAAATTTTCGATTAAAACCTACCTTCGTACCGGAAAATAATGTGGTTGGTAGGTATGTTATCGTAATAGTAGATAATTTGAATGCACGCAGGCAACAGGTAGGTAATATGGGGCCAAGTCAGGGGGGCAAGTCTGGTCCAACCGGCGAAATCAAAACCCTCGCCATCATCCATATCGTGGATATAATTATCATATGGAGTTCTATGACATCTAAAGATATTATAGAACTCCATATAATAATTATATCCATGATATGGGTAATCGTGTGGGTTTTGATTTCGCTGGTTGGACCAGACTTGCCTTACAGAGTTCTATAATATCTTAAGATGTTACTCCATAACTCCATAATGATAATTATATCCATGATATGGGTAAACATAGATGATTTCGATTCCGCCTGTTCACCAAACATGGCCCCAATCTAAACGAAAATTCGAAATTGGTATCGGATTCGAGTATACAGCGTTAGCGACCCAAACTCAAAAAAAAAATTATTTATGTAAATACTGTATCGGCCATAAATATATAATGAAAAATAATGATATATTTTTTTTATTTATGAAATGTGCCTACCCCGACAGCGACATGGCGTGATGGTATGTATGTATGTATGAAATGTGAATGAAAAAAATCAAATGTATTATCTTGATATTAAAAAAAATATATATGACACAAATAAAACGAAAAATCATCCAGTTAATAATAATGATGTTCTGATTTGCATGTGACACCGTTACAAAAATAAGAATTACACATAAAAAATACCTGGACTAATAATAATAACAGATCTCCATTTGAATATTGAGAAACATTTAAGTGTAATTCAAATAATGTATGAGACAACATATAAACGAATAAAACAGTGACTATTCGCGACCGTTTCTTTTCAAAAATATTTAAGAATAATTAATATAATATTCATCTTTTTGCGTTTCCATTTTCATTGCTCACATGTTTCATTCCTCGTAACTAACGTTCAACAATTTAATCTACAAACCGTATACAGCATGTGCAACATAATCCTTTCGTTACATAAAAATTGTGATACAATGGTTATTATTGTGTTTGAAATTATTCCAATATGGTTAAACGTGTGGTGTGATAAATTTATCGTAACAAAAAGCCAAATCTTATCAAATTGAAATCGATTTACACAAGCATATTCATAAGAGCTGCAACGCATGCGGTTTCGTATTGGAGTAACAATTTTGATTTGGGAAATCCTAAAAATATCAGGAAAAAGTAATGACTTGTAAAAAAATCTTCATCTTCTGTTTAATCGATCTTTAGCTGCAGTAGATATATTTCTATTTCCTTTTGACCATTATATATTATAGTGTCCCTACACACGAGAAAAAACTAAATAAATACTGATTTTTAAACCAGTACTCCATTTAAATAATCAAGAATAAAGATTTCAGTATTTGACGGAATTCTGGTCGGAAGATTGTTTGTTTTTCTCATCATATCCATAATACAAAATTCTACTCTATCGTCTATCCAAACATCATTTTCGTTTTCAAGTGTTTGATAAATGACATTTAAGATTCGCTAAATCATATTTTTTTTCTTTATCGTATCAACCTTAAAGAATCCACCCATACATTCGATCGCGTTCAATTGAAACCGAAATAACGATTTTCACTTGTTCATTGCATATTTCGCAAAAAAACAAGGTATATCTATTGCAATTTACGTGACCAGAATTTATTGAATGTAACACTCTTTTATCTCAGGTGTGGAAGAATAATATAATTTAAACATTTAGGTCAAAACTATATTAGGTATGCTTTTTACTAACTATAATAATAAATAATGTTATTTCAAATGAATAGATCGCTTGGTTGTTTTGATCACGTGTGTACCTAAACCGTCCCCCTCCATGCCGAAAAATGTCAAGGTAACTTTACATTTTTTAGCTTTATTAAAGACATGAAAATAATTTATTTGTTGTAGAATAGAGGTACATGAACTTGTATGTACTTCTCCAAAATTGATGATTTTAATAACATAATAAAAACAATCGGTGGAACAGGTATATTACATATTTGACGCATTCAATATTAATGAAAATAATAACACAATGAAAATAATCGGGGGAACAGGTCAAATATCATTGAATTCAATAGTATATTTCATATTTGACGCATTCAATATTAATGGAAATAATAAGACAATGAAAACAATCGGTGGAACAGGTCAAATATCATTTTATTCAATAATGTATTTCATATTTGACGCATTTAATATGAAATCTAGGATTTTGAATATATGTATTTAAATATTAAAAACACCAGGCTGTAAAATGAAATGAATATATCTTGGGACGAAAATGATTGATCACAACTGTAATATAGGGTATACAAACACTACATAGGCAAAATAACCGATGTTTGATACTGTGGGAACTGTATCAATTTCATCTATAGTGACTCCTCACACAAAGATCAGTGACTACGTTAGACACAATCCAATGTTAACTTGTTCGACAGATATATTATTCTCAGTCGCAGACAATAGAGATTGGCCTGTCCTACAACATCTCTACGTAATAATAATATACAGATATAAATACTTGCACAAGTAGGTACTTGCCAAATTTCAATTTTGCTAAGAGAAATTGGGTCCAGAAGGTCAAGCTTAGAGGCAACGGTATGTAATTAAGCGTGATGAAACAAAACTCAAAGTTTATCGTTTTTAAATTATCATTTTTCTCGTACCTAATGTTCACCGTAGACACAGTGTTTAATTATGAAGGACCGAACTTCTTAATTGCTTCTATTTTGTGAAATGTTAGCTTCGTTTTTTTCTGGTAGTTTTGACGTGAAAAGATTATATTTAAGTTTCGTCAATCGATCCTATTTTTGTACTAATTATGCTTTAAATACATTCATGGTTATTCTGAAATTTCTATGATTGTATTGAAATGAATCCAATTACAATTGGTGTAATTGTTTGCCAAATCAATTGTCATCCAATAGTACACATTTTGGTTATTCTGAACATTCTATTGTTTCGTCTATGGTCAAAAGCAATCGTAACTATTTTCAGATTATTCTGTTATAACTTAAAACCCGTTTTATTCACTAAAACTGATTATATTTTGCTCTCAACATCACTTCTAAAATAACACAAATCAATAAAAATATTATATTTGGATATGACAAGATTTTTGGAATAACATAAGTACCTACGCATATTTAAAAGGAAAAAAAATACGGATAGTTACTTAGGTTGTAAAAACGTAGATACATATCAAAGTGTAAGTTTAGATTATAAATATATTTTGTTTAGATACATAAATCTTTGTATTTGAATCATCAAATATTGAGTCGACAACACAAAATTTGATGAATATACATGTATCCCAACAACAAAAATAAAATTTAAGTATTTTATCTTTAAATCGTAGGAAATATTCCGTCAGTTTCCTAAAAATATTCAACTAAAGCCAAAGGTGCATAATTCTTGTGCCATTTTAACTGAAAATCCAAATATTTAATCGAACAAAACATCAAACTTTTATTTAAACAACACGCTTTGACTGCTTGTTATGATTTCAATAACTTTTAGGCCAATCCAATGATGTGCGTTCAGAATAACCACCGATCCATATTGACGATTGCCGCCATTGTGTATTGTGATAATTTCAAAAGTCAATCGTTGTTTATCATTTCAGAATTACCACCATATTTGACATAGTGTCACATTACCAAAGATAAAGGTTTTTTTTATTATTCTAAAGTATTTCCGAACATGCAACGATTCTGGAATAAAACGTATTATGATTTTCAGTGATATTTTCTTTGAGTATGTTTCTCATACTCCGGTATTTTTACATAGGTAATATTTCTCTTGATTGCCACTTTAACTCCGATTCGTACTATATCACTGTCAAAACAAAGAAAGAATATCTCCCATTGTATTATGTGCTCAGATTAAGGGGAAATTGGCAGGGAAATTATCTTCATCCATCAACTTGGTACTATCTCACAATCCATCATACTTTACTCTTCTCGACTCTCTTACCTCTCATCTTCTCCTCCCATCTTTTGTTGAAGAGCGAGAGAGAGTCATTATCTAACTTATTGTATCTACATACCCACACAACGCAAATTCGCTGAATTTCTCTTTTTGTATAGATTTTTTCGTACAATAGGCGTATCTCAAGACTTATTAAGAAGTGTTGTCTCTAATGAGGTATTATATATTATATTTATACGCGTTACTCAATTTAGTTGAGAAACATGTTCTTTCAACAAATAAAGAACATCTATATTATAAGATTCACATACTTAGTCCAAATTTTAAACAGAAAATACTTAAACATAATTATGTGACCTTGAGCGTGAAAGTGGTGTATCCCCAAAAATATTGAATGGAAATAATCAAGGATTTCAATTTGACTTATATTTGAAAACGTATCTTAATCCTATGATTCTTTTTTGCTTAATATGTAAGGTTCTTAATTTGACACGCGTTTCCTAATATGTAGTGCTGTATTGCACATACACTTCTTACTATATTGCTTTGAAAAAATGAGGTAGGTATACTGAATGCAAGGAAATATTAACAATTAGCGATTTTATTTCTATAGTTCTATTTTTGCATATATTCAACATATTAAGGAAATTATATTGATTTCATTTTATTTAACAAATTATGGAACTCCTCAGATTTGCTGTCAGCCTTCTTGGGCCAGTTAATTGGATATTTGACACCTGATTTAATGGTCTCGGGTTCGATTGTTGGTGGAGACACAGTTTTCAGTCTGGATCTGTGAGACGATTAATATCGTAGGTCTCCGAAATGTGGCAACTTGTGGGTGCGTGTTTAACAAATATTTGACTTAGTACCTATCAGTTACCCGAGAAGCTGTAGAGTGATTGAGAGTACAATTCAGTGTGTTTTTTGGCATAGCTCTATTCAAGTACCTTTCATTAGAAAATGCTTCCCAGGCACAAATATTAGGTTTGTTAAAATATTTGTTTTATCAGCCGTTTTCGTTTAACATGTGTCTCACAAAACAAAGAAAACACGTGAAATTGGGTAAACTGTGACGTATATTTTGGGTTCTACACAAATAAAACTGTTCAAAGCCTCATTTTTATGTGGCCAACAATAAAACTATCGAACTTTGTTCTGGATATATGTATGTAACTATGTTTTTATTGTATACGGGCCAGGTCCGGATCTACAGTTTTTGGCGCTTGACATACTTATCAAGCGCCACCCCCCTTTTCTCGAAGATCGGTATTCTTTGTTTTGAAACTTAACAAACGTTTACTATTTCACAAATTTCATTTTATATATTTTGTATCACACCCTATTTTACTATTAAAAACAAGTAGATTACTGCTGCTCAACTAGGAAACCCTCTTCTAAGTTAGCAATTTTACAGTGACAATATACTTATGAACTGGGTAATAATAATTTCTGCTCTACAGTAGGTAGGCATACAAACAAAATACTCTGTATTAATAACTGATTAACCACTACTTCAATAAACATCAAAACAGATACATCATAGCTCATATAAAACAGATCAATGAGGTCAAAATTCCCGTCATAATATATGTCAACAAATCTATTCCCGACGCGATTTGACATTTCAAAACCATAGGGAAGAGGCTAAATATCAATATCATCAGGTGTGTTTGATATATTTGATATGACTCGCATGTGTCTCAGATTAAATCAGATTCAACTACGTAAGTATTATTTTATTGTTTTTTTATAGAATCCTTTTCCATGCACCTGGGGCAAGGTTTTAAACAAGGTTTTTAATTTTAGTTTTTGTTTTTCTTTTTTTTTATTGTGCTTTTCCTTGCATTTGGCGCCCCTGATTTCAATACAGCTATTGCAACTGCACCATTTAACCTATGGTGGATCCGGACCTAATATCTGTCATAATCAGAACTCATGTCATAATCAGATGTGTTGATGTATTTGACTCGCATTTCAGATCAAATCAAAATAAAATTCAACTACATATTATTTTACTGTTTTTTTTTTTTAAGAATCCTTTTCTTTGCACCTGGAGCACTAAATTTATGAGGCGCTCCTTCTTTCTTGATAATGATTCATAAATATATTATTATTTGTCTCGCTGTTGTTTTGAAAATGATCCTGGCTATATTTTTCATTTTCAGGGTTTGTCATTTTTTTGCTTTTATTTTTTTATTTAGTACTTTTCCTTGCATTTGGCGCCCCTGATTTCAATACAGCTATTGCAACTGCACCATTTAAACGTATGGTGGATCCGGCCCTCACACTGACATATGTATATGCGAGATGATCCATAGATATACATACGTACTCTTATTATTTATCTATACGGAGGCGCTGTTCTTGGCCAATATAACTGTACCTACCGCCTCAACTGTCGGAAGTGTGCCATGCAGAAACAGTCTCTACGGTTTCAGAGCTATAAGATTATATTCCCCAGGCACGAAAATCACGTCTTGCGTAACGGTTTCATCCGATGCTTGTCTATGTATGGATCTCTTTCTTTCCATATAACAATGCCTCATTATCAACGACAGACATTATATTATAAATATATATCAGAAATGTCTTGATCACTACAACACAACTTACTTTGGCGAATAAAATGACGATAGTAACTATTTTTGAGATTTTTTTGGACTATTTTAGATTTTTTTTGTATTAGGCAATTCACCCTGAAAAGAGTGCATTGTGCTATTTTAGGTTCAACACTACCTTAGCGTGCTACATTGACTTAAAATAAAACTTAATAAATTTTGTTTATCAAGCGATATTTATTGACTACGTACTCCATAATATTATTACTTACGTGTAAGCGTTTTGGAATAGAATCGATTGGATTTCAAAGTTTCAATAAATAATAATTAAAATATATAATGAAGTATAAATTACCTATTCAACTGACGATTCAAACCATGTTTTTGTGTATAAAAAAAACGTTTGTATATAACAAAAAATTTTAATACAAATTAAAATTATTTTAAATATATGTAGGTACCTACATACTTCATTATTTTAATTTATTTAAAATATAAAAAGTAAAGTATTTTATTCACATTATTTTCAATTTAACTCGTTATAGACCAAGAGCCAGCGACAGCTATATTTACGACGTAGTCAAAGGCTGTTTTTTCAAGTGTTTTTGTTTGGCTATTTTCTTTATTTTTTTTTATATTTCCTACGGAAGACTATTTCAAATCACGCCTTCCATTGACATACACACATTGGTTGGCGGAAACCCCTCGACAGACACCTTTAAAGTTCAATAAATTGTCATGTCAACACTTCGAAGGCGTTTTATTTGGGAAAACATAGATTATGACGATCTAATATTATATTATAATATGTAGTTATTTGAAATTGTGACAATTGTTATGTTACAATGTCTTGCCCTTTACAAACTCCCGACAGGGAACACTTTGAATTCTTACCTACTAAATATAATAGTATTTGATTTTTTTTTATTTCGTTGGCATGGGATCGTACTACACCTTTAACACGTTTTCGTCTACTTGCTATGGTGTTTATTGTTAGGTTGAAAACTTGCGGTCGAAATTTAATTGTTAGTTAATGTCCAATTTGACCTAAATTTGATTTACTTACTTAATCTCGATGACAATACACGAATCATTAATTAAAATAAATATCCTTTCAATTGGTCATTATGTTTTTTTTGTGTTATTTGTTTATTTTAATTATATATTTGTTACTGAGATACAACCGGGACAATATCCACCATTTAATAAAATTGTACAGTTTCGGCAGACAAAAATAATACTGGGACGCAAAATATTAGGCTAATTTAGTGCGCCTGGCGCCGAAAACTGTAGAACCGGCCCTGTTTACAATGTTGTATACATGTAACAAGTAATGGTTTTTTTATCAATTGTTTCACTCCATTTAATTAACAATAGGTACACTTATTCACTATCGTGAAGTCTTGTTGTAAATCAAATATGGCTACAAAATATCGCACAATTCAAAACTACCATTAATTTATCAAAATCGTTTTTGCCTACCTTATTTTGCTATGTATAAACTTACATTTATTCATTCATTCATACCATCACGGCATATCCCCACCTGTGTGAGGTGACCAGCGACAGGTGTGCGAGTGTGCATTACCTTATAAAAGGGAAAACAACACATTCGCGTATACCCACACACCAGTCTTGTCTCACCCAAAAGGGCACTACAATCAGAATGAGTGGTGCACCTCATTTTTTTAATAATAATAATTTATTCGTCGACATAGCCTATAGGTTCTGTACTTAACAAACATATGGAAAGAAAATAAACCTTGCTCAAGTATTTTATACTTCACCGAATAATTTCATTAAAATATAGATTGTGTAGTTATTATATGCTGTGTACCTATATATTTTACAAAGTTATTTTAGTTGTCATAATATAGGTATGTAGGAATATTTACGCATTAGCTCCGAGGATGGGTAGGTAGGTACTAAAATACAACCCGAAAGATCACGTGGCACACTTCCTTAAAAAACTAAAAGATAAAATGGATATAGGAAGAATACAATTTAAAAATACGCAATACGTCCTGAAATCTGAATCAATCAATCTAAAGTAAAAGTATTGAGTATTCTATAAGCAAGTGATATTTCTGTACCTTAAAGGATAAACCACGTAAGTCATATTCATTTGAATATGACTTACGTGGTTTATCCTTTAAGGTACAGATTTATTTAGGCGCCGAAAGGATGAATTTTAAAATCAAATCGCAACACGTCACAATCTGGTCGAGACCGCACTATTATTAAATAGGATGGTTCTATGGCCCTGAGTCAAATTGAAAACGCTGTTCGTTATCGCCAAGCGCTATTTTTTTTTTGTATGTGATTTGACGTTTGTTGTAGAAATTTTTTCTACAATAACAAACAACAAACGTCAAATCCCATACAAAAAAAATTAGCGCTTGGCGAAAACGAACAGCACTTTCAATTTGACTTGGGGGCTATATGTTATATTGAAAAGAATTAAAATTAAAAACTCAATTCGCCAAAAAATACTCAATAGGTTCAATTATGGTTGTATACGGTAATATTATTTTGTATTTGTATATTATTGGTGTTATTTTTTTCATTTTCATTTATTCTTTTTCTTTTTTTCTATAATTCTTTATATTTTTATGTACCTACCTATATTTTTGTGTGATGTAGGTATATATATAATATGGTTTGTGTAGATTTGCACCTCCTGCTCACCAACAGAAATAAATTCCTAATGTTATTATTACGAATTAAATTTTGAATGGTCAAACATAAATGCGCTCACCAAAACACACTTTAAACTATATCTTTTCACATTAGTGATGTTCTGGTCATTTCAATCTTATTAATCTTCTTTTATTTAAGCCAATCTTCAGAATCGATAAAAATACATACAATTAATAAATGTAACCATTTATTAAAATTTCAGTGCGTTTTTATAATTGAATCCATTACATTACTAGCTGATGGAGAACGCACTGTTTTTAAGTTGGTGGGTAATGTAATAGGTTGCGTTTAGTCTTCTTGGCATTTTTATATTTTGACTCATTTAGTTCAGAATGAACTGAAATATCTCATAAAAATAAATAAATGTCTGTTAGAGTAAACGATACAACGATACTACATAATATATTTATAGTTTTTTTGTCATTCTCATTTCTCAAGTTCATTACAGCCCACTCAGTGTAAGTATGGAAACGACGGGAAAACTTTTATTTACTTTCAAACAATTTGATGCGATCGTCAAACACAAATGAAAACCTATGCTGTTAAAGACGTAACGGATATTATGCTAATGCTACTACGTCAGCATTGCCAGATGTACAAATGTTCACGCATTTTTACATTTTTTTAATTCAATTTATGTATAACAAATTACACAAGAGCAGGTTTGTTGCCATAACAGAAGAAACATGAAACCTCAATTAAATTTGGTTTAATAGTAGGTATATAGTAATTTGAAGAAAATAAAATTAAAACAATAATCAAATTTTTAAGACATTTTTTTTAATACTTATCTAAATTGAGACGAAGTTGGAATATTTAATAAAAATTCAATATTTATTTTGTCGGGATATTTTCAGAGCGGTTAGCGTACTGGGCAAGTGGTAGCCAGTTCGAATCCAGCCTCGACCGATTTCTTTCGCCTACAGCACAAGCATTTATGCTCGATTTAGGGAATGTACAAAGATGTATATGTACTAATCAAGGATATATTAATTTTTAGGAGAACCGGGAAATAAAGGCACCTACAGGGCTTACGACCTGCCATCGGCTATGACAGGTACCTATACCTGTCCGATCTTCTTAACATTTTATTTTGCTGTTTTTTTTATTGTGTTTATTTTATGTAAAAGATTTGTGTAGTATTACCCCCCCCCCCTATCCATGGAAACGAATATAAAACCACTAGTGTCTACTAACTGCATTCACCTGTTTCCGGTTTAGTAAGTCTAAGTTTCCGGTTGGCTCTCTGATTGGTTGAGATCTCGTAGTATTAAGTCAAATGAGCTGTGAAATTTTATATTAAATGCGAAAATTAAAAAAAAATAGTAATTTAATTTATAATTCAATTTATAAAGCAACTCACTCACACGAGTCGCCATTATTATTATAAACAAACTTATACCTAACCTAAGAACGCTGAAAAGAAAAGCTGGGACTAGACGCTACTTATAAACCTTATTTTTATTATTAAGTATTTAGACTAGTTGCATGTTACACATGAGATCCAACTGTCGATAGCGATAGTATGTATAGTTGAAGAATATGTACCAAACTATAAACCCATAGATACAAATTATTGAATATTTTCAGATATTTTGTTTTCTATACAACATATGTAGGTATGTATGTCAAGATAGGATAGTATGGAAGAAGATCCTTTTTCCTACCCAGAATATGCAAATTGCATGATGGTATGTATGTATGTTTGGAGATGAAGTAACAAACTATTAAGTCTTCTTACATATTGTGTATAGGCGACTGCCATACAAAATGTATGAAGCGATGTCGTCACTAAATTCAATTTTTAAAAAAATTGTTAAAAAAAAATTGAGATCTTCTACTACAATGTTAATATTTTTTATAGAAAATTAAATTATCTAGTTGGGGTGTTTCGGCTTTTTTCGATAATTGTAAAAGTTTTGGAAATATAGGCAGTTAAACTCATAAATTTATCATAAAAAAAATATTTTTCTTAATAAAAAATGTTTGAGAAACCCTGGAATTTTTTTGAAAAAACTTATTTGAGATTTTGTATTTGTCTATGTTTGTACCAATTTTCAGCGTTCTACCGTTTATGGTTTCTGAGATATATGGAAAAATAAAATAAAAATTCAAAAGTTGATAACCCCTGACTGAAACAAAAATTCAAAATTCCGAGTATAAAAGTTTTGTAGGCCTGTAACTTTTTATATATTCTGAAATTTTAGGCTCTGTAAATTGAGCGGATCAAAAGTTATAAGGGGGGGGGGACACACAGACACACACACAGACACACACACACAGACACACACACACACAGACACACACACAGACACACACACACACAGACACACGAAATGTTCTACTCCGAATTCTGAGTAAATCCGTGTATGGAACATATATGCTGCGAAGCCTCTAAGTTGGTGTTTTTTGACTTCAAAGTTGGAAAAGCCGTGAAAAAAGTAGACCTCTCCATACAATTCTCGCGTATTCTGGCTTGATACATTGTCGATATGTTAAGAGAACAAAGTTCTCCTGAACAAATCGACAGTTGGATTATATACGGTCGTTAAACATTCCGGGTTTTCCTTGTCAAATCCATTATATTTCGTTTATCTTCAAACTATTGACAGCATTTGTTAAAAAAGTGATATTAATACGGACTTAAAAGGGTGTTCATAACCCAATTCTTGGACTAAATTAAGCATACAGTATATTAAGAAGTTTTCAGTGGACTAAATATAAGGTTTACTGTAGCGAACATAATTAAATATCAAAACCATCAATCTACCCTTTATACCTAAATGGTTATTCAAATCCTAAAATTTAAAATAATTTGTCTATAAAGATAATGCCCCCAAGTCAAATTGAAAACGCTGTTCGTTTTCGCCAAGCGCTAATTTTTTTTGTATGGGATTTGACGTTTGTTGTAGAAATTTTTTCTACAATAACAAACAACAAACGTCAAATCCCATACAAAAAAAATTAGCGCTTGGCGAAAACGAACAGCGTTTTCAATTTGACTTGGGGGCATTGTATTAACCATCACATTATCGGTTTGATAGCTATTTTTTACCATGATACGCTCGGTTTCAACCAAAAAGATGACACTGTCAAACTTAATGTACTTATATAGTCAGAATAATTTACTATCTTATTTTTTTATTACTTGATGACCTTTACGGTAATGAATATATTCTTTGGCATTTTCGGTCAATCATTATCAATTTTTTTAGACTTTGGATTCAAACAAGAAGGCACGCATTATTTGTATGTTTATAAGGAAAATGTATTGTGACAACATGCAGTCGAATATAATAAGACATTACACAAATTGAATTATATATTATAAATGAATTTAAATTGGAAGTTAAAATAATAATGATATATGAAAATTCAATAAAACCGTACAAATTCATTACAAATTAAGTATCATTACTTTAATATGGATCCAAATGTTTTATTCTCTCTGAAAAAAAAAATGATTCATTTTATAATATTGAGCTTCAAATTCCGAGAAGTCTCAAGGTTGGATTTTGACCGACTTTGTTCTCAAAGTTATCGAGGAAAACAAAGGGTTTCAGGTAAATTTAAGCCATCATATTGTCAAATGACGTCAATAAAATAATATTGCGTCTGTCGCGAAATAAAATTATGGCAAATTGTCTTTTTTATTGTTTCAAAAATAGAAAATGGAGATAGTTCAACATATATTCATCGTGGATGTCGCTTAAAAACTATGAAACACATTTGATTCAAAGACATATAAAAATTCATCGTTTATGAATATATTTTATATGGTATCACCTTCATTTTTATCTGCTAGCTATTTTTGAATTACGAACCACTATAAATTATTTCATGAACCAATAAGATTCAAGTATGTACCTATCATTGTACCTAATGATATTGTGTATTTATTTATTTAATATTTTCTATTTCAAAATATCAGATAATGAGACATTTGTTTATGTTTCATTACACAGATATTCGCTGTACGATGCGATGTGCGCCAGGATCGATGGTAGCAGTTTATCTAGCGCCCAAAGTTTTTTTTTTTTATTTTTTTTTACCATTATCTTTGTATCTAAACTTTGTTTTGTTATGATGTGTATGTGATTAACCCATACGATAAATAAATAAATAAACTGATATTGTTTATTAATAGATTTTTTACTCGTCATTATAACATCACAATCAAATATCAGTATAATGAGACATACGTTTTTTTTATAAAATAAAAAAAATGAATATGTCCTTTTCAAACAAGTACATATACATCTTCCTACATTCCCCAAATTAAGCATAAATGCTTGTGCTATAGGTGAACGAAATCGGTCGAGGCAGGATTCGAACTCGCGACTACTGGATTACTAGCCCAGCGTGCTAACCGCTCTGCCATCGACCAATCTAATTAGAATTTTATTCTTAATCTCAAATATATATCAGTATAATGAGACACACCTCTATGTATCATTATATTGATATTATTTTAGATTTTACACCGATTTTTACATTCTAGATAAAAATAGAACGAACATTGTAGACGGCATTCACTTAACAGATGGATATTTCATAAATATGAACTCTTTTCTATCAATGACCCAATTTTACTGCCTTTATATAGTTTGAACATTCCTAGTGGTTGACTTCTTGTTGATTGATATTGAAACACTGACATCAAAGAATAAAACCTATATTGAATGGATTGTTATTATGTTCTGCATCTAGTTAGAACGAAGTAACTTATTTAATCGTCTACATATATATTGAAGATATAACAGTCTATGTATTAATGTATTGAAGATTTAACTGTCTACATATTGAATATTTAATTGCCTATGTATGGAAGATTGTATTGTCTATACCTTGAAGATTCAATTGTCTATATATTCAAGAATTAATTCTCTATATATTGAGGATAGTTGTATATGTATTGAAGAAATTGTTCTCTAAATATATTGAAGATTTTATTTTCTATATATTGAAGATTTAATTGTATTTATATTTAAGATTTTACTGTCTACGTATTTAAGATTTAATTATCTATGTTTTGAAGATTTAATTGTTTTTATATTGAAGATTGGGTATGTATTAAAGATATGCCTGCCATTGTACACATAATAAAGTACACGAATTAAAAAAATCTACATATTGAAGAAACTAAATTTAAATCAAATAAAATAAATTATTTTTAATAGTTAAAGAATACTTAAAAAATCTCACAAATTTTCATAAATAGGTAACCTGCCTGCCTCGTAAGTCTTATTCCATGACCCCTAAGATAAACTATTTTATTTATAAAATTTTATCATATCCAAACATTTATTATATTTTATCGAGTTATTATTTATAATGGTATTTCATATGATAGACTAAAAATAAAATTGTCTTCGGGCACTTTATGTCTCGAAGACGTAATACAGTTTTATGGATGACGAAGATAACCAAGTATTATGTTGTATTTGACTTGTGAAGTCTCCACTCTCAAGTTTTATATTATGAGATATTTAGTTACGTCACTGCAGATATTTCTGGAGTCTTGTCTGACTAACTTATATTATTATCCATATAAATCACATACTTTATATTTTGTTGAAACTCTCTTGTTAAAATTGTCAAGGGCTAAATAAATACTTGAAAGGCGGAAATAAGTTATAATATAATTAAAACGAGTGGGTTATAGCCAACGCTAAACTCCTCTGCCATTTTATGAAAGTGATGTGCCTTTTTACCAATATTTGATAGTTTACAAAATAAGAAGAACCATTCAAATATCCTTCAAAATCTAATGGGGTCTAAGTGAGTATCAGATATACAAATTTCCAAAATTTGAAAAGAATCTAATGAGTACTTTAGTCTATAATCGATAAAGTAAAATAAACACGCCATACATAGCATGCAGCACATAGCACACACACAGATACATTGTGATGAAACTTTCAGAATACAATCTCAGCATACCAGTTGATAATCTGCAATAAAAAAATAGCCTTAAAAATTGCGAAATCATATCTCCCCATTATATATCCTTGGGTTAGTAAGGAGTAAAAAAACATTTTTTGGTGACATCAATTGGATACAATACAATTTTAATAAATAATGTAAGAGAAATAAAATTTTAATAAATCATATACCTACGTTATAGTTTTTTTTTATTTTTGACTTTGTTTCGATAAAATAATTGACAAATGGGTAACTGACCTGACGCAATAATGCTCAATAAAACTTAAATTCTAATTAGTAATCAATTTTTTTGTGGTTCATTTAATTTTTTTCATGTTTTGTTTAACTTTTCAAGTAGTTAACAAATATGTACAATGTCATAATATATTAATTTAACACACACCCATCAACCAGTTTACATATTCTGGAGACGATATTTATCATCTCACACTATGTCTCCACCCGGGACCTTTGAATCAGCAGTCAAATATCTAACCAAGTGGTTTGTGGTTTGAAGAAAACATGGTAATATACCTATGAATATGACATGCGTTCTAGTTAAGTTAAGACCATTTTTTGTTTATAACAATGTATTTTGTTGAAAACAAAATGATTGAAATAAACAAGTCATTAAAAAAAAATTTTTGGACATCCTTTCAAAGTTTTCTTCACCTCGAAATTTTATGTCAAAAAAATCATGAAATTCTCCTAGTATTATTCATAGGTTTTATGTTTTGTATGAAATACAAAATCGTCCAATTTTATCAAAGTAATCAAACTGAAAAGTTTTAAAATGCATTGTCATCTCAAATTCTACACAAATTCTGAAAATATCAGAACTCTAACTCTTACTGGTAAGTAAAAAATCGATTTCAACATTCCAGTAGATACGGAAAGATTTAGTTAATTGAAAGGGTGTAATAAAATTGTTTAAAATGTACCACAATTTCAATTCTGAAAATATTGATAATTATTAAAAAAAATAATGAATACTTTTGGGCACCCCACGCAAGTGGCGAGTTTTTTGTCGTATGGAAATTTCTTGCAACTAACCAGTGTTTCCAGCCCAGAGAAGCAATCTATAAAAATTTCAGTCAGTTCAAGTAGGTACAAATAAAACAAGGAATTGATAGATAGTAAACATAGAAACCCGAACGGAGTATAAACTTTTGAAGTATTCAATATCTTTATGGGTAGGTAGTTTGTTTTTGTAAATATATAAATGAAATATAATCCACGCGAGAAATGCCAACTATGGGATCCCATATCAATACAAAAATAAACTCAGTATAATTACTGAACATCTTGAGGTAAGAAATACCTACTCAACATATGTCTATAATATGATACCACAACTTAGCGTGTAGGGGGGCATGCTAAGTATAGCATGAATGATACCACACTATGTATATTGTATATATCTCTATACTAATGTTTCAATCACATTATAAATACACACCCGCTACCTTGTGAATCTCACCGAGGAAAACTCATAGATGACGTATTATAATGAAACATAAAATTCAACTAAATCTCAACTTTAGTAATTCTTCTTCTTTTCCTCAGCAATTGCCCCACATGATGGTGGAGTTTCTTATGCTTCCACTATCCTCGGTTCTGCGCATCTTCTGGGGTAACTCCGTTGCTTAGCATATCCTACCTCACCACTTCTTTCCATCTGCGCTTTGGTCTCGCTCTGGATCTTTTACCCGGCAAATTTAAGTTTTGGGATACGTTCCCTATGTGTTCCTCAGGTTTTCTTCTACAAACATGTCCGTACGATCTCAGTCTGTTTTCTTGGGGCTTCTTGAATATATTGCGCACCTAGCCTAGTCACCCGCACCTAGTAGCATTTTCATCTACGTTGTTTGGACGACACGAACGTGTTTTAGGGAAACGTTCCATATTTCTGATCCATATATCAGTACGGGTTGTATAATTGATTTATAAACTAGTACACTTCACTTTTTTTTTCACTGACGTCTCAGCAGGTATCGTGCAAAAATTGCACACTATGAGTTGCATCGTGTTTTTTTGTATGTATGGTGCATTACGTATGGGTGTTACCTACATAGCCAAAACTATCATGTTTTTTCGATCAACTTCATATCTATAACATATATATGTGTAAAGTGTATTGACTTAGAGTTGATTAGTTATCCAAAAACATGGTAGTGTTCTGGAAAATAGAGAATAAATCATTGTCAAAAGAACGTATACAATATAAATATAGTTAATTAAAATGCATCTAAGTCTTGGATCAGGGCCAAGATTAGTTTTCCTCATTACTATTCTACAAACCACAATTTTATCATCTTATTAAGTCCAATAATTTATTGTAAAATATGCTGTTCTATGTAGACAAACAATGCAATAATACATTTATTGTACTATACATATTATATTGTCATTCATTTCTTTGTCTAAATTATTAATTTACTCAAGCAGAGTATATATGGTATGCTATCACAAATTTATCATTTAATTTTATTTTTTAACAAAACTTGAAAGCTTGATAATTGTGAATATTATATCCAATATCTATGTTTGACAAACGTAATATTGTAATAAGTATTGTATACCAACTGTTAATCTATATTGATATAGTAAATTCTTTGTTTGAATTATTAGTTTACTAAAGCAGATTCTGCATGCGTGCATTGTTTATTTGCAACGAATGGTATCAGCTACGGTTTGAAAGTACAATATTTACTTTGTGTCGTGACCTTTATACATATTATCATGATGCGCGATGTCTTTATTAGTGACGTCACAGTATCTCAAGTGACGTCACAACGCGGTATAAAATACATTTATGATGAACATTCGCGGGCAAGTCAGGACAGATCTGTCACTCATCCCTTAAGATATATAACCCACTACATACCGACCCTCACCCGAGTACATTCATTATTATCTATCGTGACCTCATTTTTCTTTTTCTTAGTTCACTCGAAGATCGGAGATTATCTCTTTGATATACCGAGTATAACTGGAGTTTTAAAATTACATTTATAAATGGGTTTGAATCCAGAAATCTGCGTATTCTTACTGTCCAAGCGTAGTATTAAATAAAACTGTATTTCAAATTTGAGTAAAAATAAGTTTAAAAAAATACATCTAAAGTAATAAAGCAATCAAAATGTTAGCGTATGTGTGTGTGTGTGTGTGTGTATGTGTGTGTGTGTGTGTGTGTGTGTGTTTGTCTCACGCCTTCTGAAAAACCAAGAGCATCTAAAAATCTAATTTATGTGCGAACGTGTACCTGTATACCTGATGCAGTGTCACGCTAAAAATAATGCGATAAAAATGCTGAATTTTAAAAATATTTCAATAATTATTTTTTTCATACAAAATTTTCCAAGTCGTATCTGTCAAAAAAGTGTACATTTTGCACGCATATATCTGTTAGTTTAAAAGTTAGAAGTACGTATTTACACGAAAAAAAATTACTTTCAAGTATAACTTAGCGTTTAAGTGAAAAACATTGTGAATATTTTGTATAATTATAATGTTTAACTTATTTTTAAAGTAAGCGTTTTGTACATAAATGCCGCCATTTTAATATCTTTTCATACAATATTTCATTTTCCTACCGAATGAATATGTTCTTGAAAATAATAAACCTTTGAAATAAATATAATTATGAAATAATAAAATGAAACACAAGACATTACAGCAAGTTTTAAGACGTATATTGTAAAAGTCTGTTAATTATTAGTAAAGATATGGGCATAATAAAATTGCATAATTTGTATATAATATTTGATATTTCGGACAATTTTCATTTTTATGGCATCGAACAAACCAATGTAGGTACCTACATATTCAAAAAATGTATCCGAACCATTCGATATTACTTACGTGTTCGAATCGTTTCCATGGCTACAGAAAGAATGTGATATTCAAATAAAATTTGTGAGGAATCGAATTTATTTAGAAGGTTGTTGTAGGTAGGTACCTACCTAATACTATTTACTTACAAATCAACAATAATATACCTATACTGATTTCCTATAGGAAAATTATTTTATTTATTTATTTATCAACCGTTTGTCCGATTATAATGAAACTTTGGTGAATTGTCGAGCGTATGCCCAGGATGGTTTTTGGATTTAAACTTTTTTCTTATTCTTCTTCTTCTTCGTGTATTTGGTCGTTTTTCCTATGAAGGGGGAGTATCCTGGGAAAAGAAGGTCCGACTGTCCCTCCATCTCTTCACAGGTCTTCCAGGACGGGTTCTGCATATAAACTTTTTTCTTCTTTTCTTCAACATGTACTTGGTCATCTTACCTATGAAGATGAACTATCCTGGGAGATGAAGGTCCAATTTTCCTTCCATATCTTCGCAGGTTTCTGGATTTAAACTTTTTTCTTCTTCTTCTTCATCGTCTATTTGGTCATTTTACCTTTGAAGGTGGACTAACCTGGGAGAAGAATGTCCAATTTTCCTTCCATCTCTTCGCAGGTATCTGGATTTAAACTTATTTCTTCTTCTTCTTCTTCATCGTGTATTTTTGGTCATTTTACCTATGAAGTTGGAGAATCCTGGGAGAAGAAGGTCCAACTGTCCTTCCATCTCTTCGCAGGTATCTGGGTTTAAACTTTTTTCTTCTTCTTCGTGTATTTAGTCATTTTACCTATTAAGTAGAGCATCCTGGGAAAAGAAGGTTCTTTCATCTCTTCGCGGTTCTTCCAGGATGGTTTCTGGATTTAAACTTTTCTTAACCGACTGATGGGACGGGATGTAATGAAGGGAAGGGAGGCACTAAAGGGCCTGAAGGGACGGGAGGTATAAAACTGCCTGAAGGGACGGAAGGTAGTGAAGGGTCTGATGGGAAGGGACGTAATGAGGGATTAAAGGGACGGGAGGTACTGAAGGGCCTGAAGCGGCGGGTCCTGGAGTCTAATTCTTTTTCTTCTTAATTTTATGTAGACCTTTAGGGCAGTTTTTATACAAACTATTTCCTATTGTCTAATTCATGTTCTTCTTCTTTTATGTATATATTTGGGTCATTTTTTTATAAAAATTATTTCCTTTAGTCTAATTATTATTCTTCTTCATTTAAGTACGTAGACTTTTGGGAGAGTTTTAATACAAACTATTTCCAATAGTCTTATTCATTTTCTTTTATGTAGACCTTTTGGTCAGTATTTATACAAACTATTTCCAATAGTCTAAATATTCTTCTTCTTCTTTTTTGTAGACCTTTGGGTGAGCTTTTATACAATCTATTTCCAATAGTCTAATTCTTCTATTAGGTATATGTATTTTTACTTATTTTATGTAGACCATTGGAATAGTTTTTTATACAAACTATTTCTTATAGTCTTATACTTATTTTTCTCTTTTTTATTTAGTCTTTTGGGTTAGTTTTAAGTCTAATAGTCTATTGTGCAGAAATATTATTAACGATATGCATACTTGATGAAAATACATATGAAATGAATGGGATATGGGATGTGACGATATAACCTGCACTAGAATCTTTTCAATACTTTTGTTTAATTAAATTTAAACCATTTATATCATCCTATTTTGAATAATTTTCAACACCTAATATTTAAAGAATGGGGGTTGTGGCCATTACTGAACTCTTCACAACATTTATATTCAAATTAAAAACTATTTACTATAGTTCAAGTCTTCTTCTTCTTCGTTAATGAAGACTTTCAGTCAAATTGAGCAAAAATATAATGCACACTTGATGAAAAAATATAAAAACGAATGGGATGTGACCAATACTAGATCTTTTCAGTACCTACGTTTGTTTAATCAAATTTTAACCACATCCCAACATCCAAAATTACTAAATTTTCAATAGGTACACATTACAATTTGTTTTCGATGATAATATTTAAAAATGGGGGTTGTGGCCAAACCAATCTCTTTACAACGTTGATAAACAGTCATATTTAAAACCATTACGCATAGTCCATGCGAGCAAAAATTGTATAAATATTATACTTCATTCACACTTTATAGCAATATAATATAAAAAAGAATGGGTTGTGGCCATCACTTGAACATTTTACAATACTTAAACTCAATCAAATTTCAAACCACTTTTCATAGTCTGATATTGCAAAATAATTGGGTGACAATATTATAAAAACGATTGCTTTTTCTTTCACAATTTTACATTCTTGGCCAACGGCGGGACATAAAAGCTAGTAATGAAATATACTGTTTACAATTTAATATAGATTTTAAATTATTATTTCCACAATGCTGAAACTTCCACATTTATTATCTATTGCTTCTCTTATTTGCATGATCTGATTATTGTTGACCATTTATAGATAAGTCTTTAATTTGTTTATATCTATCAAGTTATCCTTTCCTTTTCTCATTTACATTTTTACATCACTAAATTCAAATGCTAAATTCAAAACTTTTGTCAAAATGTCTTAAGAGTACATCAAAAAAGGCTTTCTGCTCTTCGTGAAAGTAAAATTTGTATATTTATAAAAAGTTATAAAATCTTACCTATGTTTTTTTTTATTCATTTATTTATTTGAACATAATTTAATTCATACAAGATACCACTAACCATTATATGGTTATCAGTGGGTTTTTATATCATAATAACTAACAATTAACTAACATTTCTACGTCCCTGTTTCGCAGGGACGTATTATGACTGTTTGATTTTTAAGACCGAGGAACTTTTATCATCTCGTTGATATTTATATCGGCGTTATTTTTTATTGAAAAGCACACCGTGTTCCTTTTTTATATTTCAAACATCTGCCAACCCTACAGGCAATATAATATGTAAGTTCCTACGTAAATCCTAGAAATATTTTCTTATTCGGGTCACATTTCAAAGAAAAAGTATGACACAAAAGATTTGTTGGTATTAGGTATTTTCACGAATGATAAAAAATTCTTAGGAAGATGTAGCGCTGTTTTTTATCATAGTCCATTGTCTTTAAAACTAAATATAATGTAGACATTCTCGGAACTATGTCGCAATGTAAATTATTTTTGGTTTATATTATTTTTCAAAGAATATCTTTATTTTCAATAAAATACTTAATTTCAATTCTTACACGTCTATGTACCTAAATAAACTTGGATACGCGATCATTTACGCGCCAGTTTGAAACGATGGATGTATAGTCCTTTTTATTTCTGGATGCGGAAATAAAAATGTTATGTAAATTTAAAAAAATATATTAAAAACGAATATTCAACATTTCATTCTGTTTTTTATAAATTTTTTTTTAACAAATTGAAAAGATTAATTCTTTTCTCACGCAGATATTGCTTCTCTGGGCTGGTTACACTGATTAGTTAGAAGAAATTGTCATTTGGTAATAAACTCGCCATTTGCGCAGGGTGCAAGGAAACGTTTATTATTATTATTAAAACGGTCTTCGTGGCTCAGTTGGTTGGGTATCTGACTGCTAATTCGAAATTCCCGGGTTTGATTCCCGGTGGAGACACAGTTTTTTATTGTGACTTCAGTTTGAGTGGCAACTTGGTACCTACTGGGTGCGTGTTAAATTAACATTTGACATAGTACCTACATGTTAGTTTGCCGAGAATTGATATAAGATAAAATAAAACATGAAGAATGTACAATTGAAAAATAATTTATATGGTGGAAAGGGTTATATCGTTGGACAATCTATAATTATTTATTTAAATAATTATAGATTGTCATTTTCCATTCCTTGCTTATTTATGGAATCGATGGTTGGGGAGGAGCATATGACAATATTTTAAACCAAGTTAGAGTTGTACAAAAATTAATCATAAAGGTTATACTTAAGAAAACACGCACTTTCCCCACTACAACACTATTTGACATGTTCAAAGTACCCAAAGTAGATAATATTTATAAAAAATTGTCTATTTTGCAAATTTTCAAAGATTCCAAAATGATTTTAAAATACCCAAATGTAATACAGGACAATTACAAAACAACTACATTTATTTGGGAATAAAATTTTTCAATTGCCTCCCAAATGAATTAAAGCAGATAAAAGAATTTAAAAAATTTAAACATAAATTAAAATTGCACTTAACTTTCTAAAATAGTAGTTTTCGATTTTGTTGTTTTGATTTGTTTCAATTTCCAGTATTTTCTTTTTTTTAATTTTGAATATGTGTTTTGATATATTTGAATCGTCTATAATTCTATATGACTAATTTTTCAATTATTTTCATGTTTTTCTTTTTTTTTTTGGTTTGAATATGTATTCTGATATGTTTTCTCATTTGAGTATTCTTCTTTTTCATTTATTTTCAACCTTTTTTTGATGTTTATTTGATTTTTTTTTATCATGTATGATTTGATTTAATTACTTTTACTTTTATGTTGACTTTGCTTTGTATTGATATTTTTTATTTTTTTATAAGTGCTTCCCTCATCAAGCACAAGATTGTAATCTTTTTGATGAGGTACTGCAGGGAAAAATATGTAAGAATATTATTACTAGTGAATTTATATATTGATTTGTATTATAAAATATATTAAAAATAAAATAAATAAATAAAATAAATCAGTAATGCCATCTATATACATACAAATATTAGTTAAATATTGAACATTTCGAATGACTTATAAAATATAATTTGCTTTATTACTTATAGCTCATAACCATAATATAAATAATACAATTCATAATAAAGCACGTTTTATTATTTTATTATATTGATTGAAATAATTTTAATCTAGTTAATCTTGAAAACCTTTTTTATTCCTAAAATATGATTATTGTTTTATTAAAATGTAATAACTGTCATTTTATCGTATTGTAATGGCAATTTTATATAAATTTCCACTCTAACTTCTATATGGTACCCAACACCTTCATATATTTTATTGCCATATTATAAAATTTGTATTTAAATCATTCAAAGTTATGGCTGATGATTGTGTCAATTGTATTTAGTATTAAAATTACCTGCGTTTCGCCCGTTATAAAATACATATCATCAGTTATATGCTGTTCCTTCGAGTGTCGTCGAACATTATCTTGAGTAAATTAAAAATAAACGTTATCAACGTTTGCTTACATTTCTTTATTATCTCCAATATTAAATTCGACACCAATAGGTAAATTAGATTTATCGTGTTATCTATAAACCGATCGTTTGTGGTTTGGACAAACCACTATCTGTATTGTTCTGTTAATATTGTCCCTCAACAACGAGATTGAAAACAATTGCAATATATAGCTGATTTATAAATGTTTTATTGTCTATGGTATTAGCAAAATGACAGCTGTCAACCACAGATTCCTCACTTATGTCATTGATATGTCGATAACATAGCTTTGTTACGGTTCAAATAATAATAATAATTATTATTATTATCTTTTATTGAGATAAATAAGATGTTTATAATAATTCTAAAGTTTGTGTGGTGACAGATTGAAGATCCATTTAATTTGTTAATTTTAAATTGTTTACATATTATCTATAATACAAAATCTTAATATCTCAAATGGACTGTAGATACCATGCTCAACATGTTGCGGGGATTTAAAGCAAGATCCCAAGGCTAGCACATTATAATAATATACAGTCAAATTAATAAATATATACCTAAGAAATAATGTCTTAATACGATTCATTAGGCATTTTTTTATTTACTAGTTGCATGTAACACATGACTCATGAGATCCAACTGTCGATAGCGATAGTATGTATAGTTGAAGAATAAGTACCAAACTAGAAACACTTAACACAAATTAATAAATATTTCAATATATTTTCTATATAAAACATGTAGGTAAATATGTCAGGATATGATAGTATGGAGGTCAGTCCTTTTTTCCTTCCCAGAATATGAAAACAGCATGATGGTATGTAGGTATGTATGTTTGGAGATTAAGTATCAAATAATTGAGTTTCTTAGATATTGTGTATAGGCCACTGCCATACAAATTGTATGAAGCAATGTCGTCACTAAATTCAACTTTTATAAAAAATTTTAAAATAAATTTGAGATGTACTACTACAAAAGTGATATTTTTTATAGAAAATTAAATTATCTAGTTGGGGTGTTTCAGCTTTTTTCGATATTTTTAAAAACTTTGGAAATATAGGTAGTTAAACACATAAATTTATCGTAAAAAAATATTTTTCTTAATAAAAAATGTTTGAGAATCTCTGGAATTTTTTTGAAAAAATTAATTCGAGATTTTGTATTTGTCTATATTCACACCAATTTTCAGCGTTCTAGCTTTTATGGTTTTTAAGATATATGGAAAAATAAAGCAAATTTCAAAAGTTGATAACCCCTGACTGTAATATAAATTCAAAATTCTGGGTATAAAAATTTTGTAAGCCTATAACTATTTATATATTCTGAAATTTTAGGCTTTGTGAATCCAGCGGATCAAAAGTTATACATAGGGGGGGGGGGACAGACACACACACAGACACACAAAACTCACATAAAATGTTCTACTCAGATTTCTGAATAAATCCGATTTTTGCGAAGCCTCTAAGTTTGTGTTTTTAGCATGCCAAAAGTCCACTACGCCATACAAAATGTTCCGTTATACACGCGTCTTGGATTTAAACTGCCTCTTCCTTCAAGAGAATTTCATTCTCTTGAACGAATCGACAGTTGGAATAGAATTTATTTTTTAATACCTAATGTACCAAACGCCGAATAATATCATTTATACCATCATGGCATAGCCCACAGTGTGGGGCGATCGGCGATGGTGCGTGGGTGTGTATTACCTTATAAAAGTATACACGACACGTGCGTGTATGCCTACACACAAGCCTCACCCAAAAGTGCATAACATTCAGAATGGGATGTGAACCTCTTTGCTGAACTTGTGATGTTATTTCACCTGTTGTATTTTCGATTACGGGACATTCTAAAACGATGATAATGGAAAAAATTTCAATCACTATTCTAAGCCGGTGTCTCACGATTAATTCATAAATACAAATTTATAAAATCATCCTTAATTTTCTTTTAAATAAAACGTAAGAATTTTTTTATTTCTATAGTTTTTGAATGCATCTAATTTTGGTATGTATATATATATTTTTACTACTCAGTAAAACACAGTTGTTTTTTTAATTTTTAAAATGGATTTTCACTAGAATTATTATTTTAATAATTCTTTAATAAATCATTGATAAGTAATTGAAAAACCTTCGAACATTTTTTCTTTAAATTACCTATACCTATTAATTTTGGAACAATGATACCTGTCAAAGATATCGATATATTATTTTACAGTTTATGGAATCATAACTCATCACTTTTTAGTATGATGAATATGTTTTAATATAAGTAAGATGAATTCACATACCTTAAAGCCATTCCATTACACGTGTCATTTTATATGTACCTACATATATATATATATATTTGTGTAGATGGATACGTTTTTATACGACGCAAAAAGCTATTCATGAATTATTAATACATCAATAAAGGATTTTTCTATTTTCATACTCTTATTATCTTAAATATATGTTTTGTAAAGAAATCTTTTTAGTCTCCCCTTCTTTGGAATAGTTGAGAGTATGATTTCACAAGTTGAGAGTATTTTTCAAGCCTGTTTTTACTACATTATTTTTTCAACGGGTCATGGTGTTATTTGAAAGCAATTGTAGTAACAACGGCTTACTACGATTTTTTGTTCTCTTTAGAGCTCAAAGTATACATACATACATACCATCACGCCATGTCCCTTACGGGGGAGGCAGAGAGAACCTGACGCCACTTACTTCTATCTTGACATACATTCATCGCCTCCTCAACATTCATACATCGTCTCCTCAACATTCATACATCGTCTTATACATGTTCGTCTGTTGTTAACGCTTCTAACATTTCCGTCTTTCAAAATACTTTTCACATGGACGTGCCATGCCTTCCTTGGGCGGCCCCGACCTCTCATTCCATTCCTGTCCGCAATGTATATTTTCTTCGTCAGGCGTTCCTCATTCATTCTCCCCATGTGGCCAAACCATCTCAATGTGTTCTCCATCTCACTTTCATTCTATTAATAACATCTTTCTTTATCCTACATTCTTTTCTTATATCCTCATATCTGACCCTGTCATACATCGTTTTATTACAGATTCTTCTTAGCCAAACTATAAGTTATATCAATTTCATATTGAGATCATACGTGTTCTTAGAGCTGATTAGTTTTCCATAGATATCCGTTAATTTCTTCTCTATGATTTCATGTATCAAAACATTCAAAATTTTCCCACAAAATTAGTCATAATTTTTGTTTAAATAATGTATGCAATAGAAATTGGCTACATAATAACGTATTCACCGATTTTTAACCTTTCAAAAATAAAAAGAATACCCTGACGATGTAGCGGAGAGTTTAATGTTGGTCACAACCCATTAGTTTAAGGATGATGATGATTATGATAATAATCAATAAAAATCTAAAAAAAACTAATATTTGATAAAAAAACAATATTTTTTTAACAATTTAAACACACGATAAACATTTTATCATTATTTGAGTTCAAATTTCACGTCATAAGTACTCATTATGTTGTGAAATTGTCTCCGTGCGTCGTTTTTTTCTATATCTACCGCTATACTCAATTTTATAATTAACTGTTTTCCTCTTATATTTATTTATTATTATTTTTTTTCGTATTTTAATCACCAGTTATATGGACTAGGTGATTAGTGATGTGCGCTTTTGTTGCTACCAAGAGATGAAGAGTCTGGCGGTCAACAGAGATATTTTGTGGAAAGATGTAGTGCATTGTGCAACCAATCTTACCTTTTAATTTATAATTTGTATATTTGAAGTAGTTTTAATCATTAAAAATATTTTCAAATTTTGACATTTTAGAAAATGTCTGACTAAACTTACACGTTTTCTGTTATATGTATAAAAACACCTTATATTTTTTAGAAGTCATATTAGCAAAAACATTTTTTATTTCATTTGATAAGGGTCTAAACAACCGAAACGAAATTCTTATAAAAGATAATACATATTATTATTGTGGAACCTGAATTTGATTTTATACGACCTTTAGCTGGAATTCTATGCCTAGAATTTGTATCGTTGAAATTTATGGAATAAAAATAAATAATATATGTTGGTAGGTATATACACTTGTTTATATAAATGAATAATGATTATTTTGCACATTACTTGATAATGAATAATATTTTCGTAAACACAAGTTTGACCTTGTCTTGTCCATTACGATAAATATTATTAAGTGTTTAAAATAATGGCAGTTCTTAGCGCCCATGGACAAAGGTACTAAGCCAATGATATTAATATTTATTTATCTATCTTTTGTACATAATATAAACAAATATATTGCACACTGACTTCTGGCAAATATTTGCAAATTTCTTCCAACCACCCAGAATAAAAAGTATGACAACGTTATATTATGTAGGTACAACAGCAGAAAGATTGATTGCAAAAAAACATTAAATAAGAAAATACATTACACTACGATATAAATTATAGACAAAAAACACTTCATAACAAAAAAAAAGTATTGGGAAGGAATGAGAAGAGGAAATCGGGATGAGGTGTGTACGGGTAGCCCTGTAGGTGCCTTGAGTTCCTGGTTCTACTATAATATTCCAACTTCTCTATTGAGACAGGGAAAAAATTCAATGTTTGCATATGTACCTACATGCAACAGTAAAATTATTCATTTTACGAGAATGCCAAAGTCTTGTTATCTAGTTACCTAAAGCAGTGAATTACCTTACTTCTTGGTGTTCTATTTTTTTTTTTTTAATACACGGCGCTGGCCGATTTACTAATGATATTAATAACAATTAAGCACTACAAATAATAACACTCAATTATTATTATTACCATTATACACTTCCTCAAAAGAATTAGCAGATCAATGCGTAAATTGTAAATTATTTAAAAGAGCAAAACAAAATGCAACAAACGCATCATCACGCTTTCAATTGGGAATAGTTCACCCATCCAGATACTTAACATATCAAAGGATTAGGCTCTGAGGAGGTCTCTATACTACCTAACAACCCTACTGATTCCCGAATATTAACGTTTAAAAAATCTTTAACGATTCTACATGTATTCATAATTACCGTTTTTTGCATTTTTATTATTAAATTTTTCGATAAATCTATAATTTCTAAATTACGGATTAACGATTTTGGAATAATGCCAGTGGCTGAATTATTACATTATCCCAATATCATTATTTAACGTCAACTTTTATTTTTATGTTAAACCAGTCGATTTCTTTGTCTTTTATAGTTTAACCACAAATCCTCATTTGCACTGCATTCTTCATTATACGAATATACAGTAAATATTACGACATGTTTCCCTTTTGTCAATACCTTGGCAATACTTTATAAGGAAAGACATCTGTTCCTACAGAACAAAATTATATTGATTTACCTCCATCGAAATGATGTAGGAAGTATTAATGATTCTAAATGATTAGCGCAATCAAACTCATTTTAACATGTTTATTGCTTGAATTTCAACATTAAATATTGAATTTCCCAATAAAGATTTCTAAAATGTTAAATCGTAATTTAGGTATAGTTTATATTATCAAACAAGTTAATATTTTAATCTCAATTTATATGTGATCAATAATTTCACTAACTATCCTTATGTTATTATATTAACAATTGAAACCGAATAATTCGGATATTATGTAGGTATCAGTGGCTAAAGATATGCATGTGAATCACAGCAGATTTTATTAGACTATAGTCTAATAGTATAGTATAGTATAAACACACATAAAGGCGGACGTAACGATTTTTATATTCATGAGTAAAATGGGTAATTATTTACATAACAATGTTTGTCAGCTAGAAATATGTATGATACTATTGAACACGTGCATACAAGAAAACACATTAAAAATATAATATAAACGATTATTTATAGAAGACGATAGTATGAATACTATTTATAACTTTAAGGGGGAAATACTAATAACAAATTAGAGGGATTAAAAGGGAAGAAGCATATTGGAAAGAAAAAGAGTTATGTGGTCGAAAAATGTGATTTCAGAGGCTTTTAAAAAATAGTCAATAGTAATAATAATTATAATTTTAAGACACCGTTTAGTGATATAAGATCACTCCAAGAGCGCTATTTGTTGGCTGTACGAAACAAAGCAGTCTTAAGAAGTATGCCGAAGGTGTCAATACTCTGAGCTCCACGTATGTCAAGGGGCAATTTATTCCACTCCAAAGGCCCGTTCACACTGAAACCGCGATCATAGTAAGCCGTCTTATTGACTCTGTCCAATTCTTTTAAAGAGTTGGTAGTCTGTGATCCAGATCTCAGTGTAAGCTGTCTTGCTGATGGAACATTCTTTTGACACAGTTCTTGAATGTAGTGTAGAGCCAAGTCGTTCAGAGCCTTAAACACGTGTAATGTAGTTCGTTAAGAAGAAGTATTTTGTGACATCTTTTGTCATCTCCATGTTGAAAACTAATTTGTAATCTATCAAGATGATATAATTTTCGCCAAACATCTTAAACGAGCAAATTTGTGTCTTTTTGCTTCGTGGGTTTACGTGCAAATCGTTCCCCTTCTCGGATAAAAGTTCAAGATGTTTGACTACAACTCCTTATATATAATCTGTATATACCTAATCTGATACAGATTACTTCAATTCACTATATTATTAACGTTAAATTCTAAATATTATAATCAAAGTATTTTTTTATAAAAAAAATAATAATTCTTTCCCAATCCTTCTTTATTTTTGCTATAATGTATATTTACCTACTTTGTTCTTTTTTAGTTTTCATTTTTTGTTGATGTACCTACATATATAATTCTGTCACTCTATAATCTGGTTGGTTGGAAGAAATTGCCTAATGGCAATAAGCCCGCCATGCAGTGTGCATTATATTTGTTTACATTATGTACAAAAAGTAAATAAATAAATACCTAAATAATTTCGTTATATTTCTCTTACTCGTTGTTTATGGGGATAGCTCTTCATGTTTTGCAAAATCTTAAATATTCCTACCTACACACCACGGTGGATCTGAATCTGTTGCTGGTACGCACATAAAAAAATGTTTTTTTTTTAATCTACATATTCTGATGATGTTTCCCACATACATAACAGGCTTCGCCTTAGTGAGATCCTTACATATTCAATATTTTATCACTTTAATATACCTATATAACTATTTTTGTAAGAATTTAAAAAAAAAATATCATTTGCTCCCGACAAGTAAATAATTGAATGTTTGTGTAGGTATATAATAGTATGGAAACATTAAATATTCTATTAATGATTAAAGTAAACAGAAATACTTACAATATGGTATCCTGGTTACGTACAAAATAAAATTTTCTTTTGTTATTTTTGGTATATTATTGCTGTGAATTAATATTATGAAATCATTTACTAACACAGCAGCCCGACAGTTGGAAGATCTTCCGAATTCTGTATTTCCACCTTCTTAAATCCCGGGTCTTTAAGATCCGAATTCATATTTTCCCGAGCAGATTGCAAACCCTCCGCAACGCTACTTTGGTGCGCTTCTTCGGATGAGACCAATGGACCCAAATCCTAATAACTAGAGTCCCATAGCCATCTGGTCAAAAAGTTTCGATTAAACATACAGCAATCAAAGTATATTACTAACCCAACCATTTTCATATAAAAAGGGTAGCTTCAAAGACTAACAAAGGGTTACTATTACCGACATAATGGATTAATTTTTAAAACGATAAATAATAAATATGGCGTGACTAATGATCGTATTGTATTATATTAGAAATTGGATAAAAATAACACAGTTTTGGGTTAAAAGTCGAATAAGCACGATTTTCGTTTATAGACAATATTATTAAAATGGAAGCGAATGGAGGAGGACTTCGTCCATGAGTAGACGAAAATAAACCAAGGTAGTTGATGAAGATTATTTTAGGTATACCTATTTCGTCAAAGAAAGAAGAACGTGTTAATCGTCATACATGTGCTCATATTTTAGGATTTTGAGTATGCTTCATTGCAGTTTCCAATATGACTTTAATTTTTATTATTTTATTTGCGTTTCTTATTGTGTTTTTTTTTGTTGTAATAAATGCTTGTTTTTACTCATTATTTTTTTATTGTATAATTAAAGTTGTTTTATCCCCTTATACCAGAAGTTTGCTGTCTGGGTTCCTATGTTGTTTAAATTTTGTAATTTAAAATATTTTATGTTGGTGATGCTTTATTGTTCAAGATCCATTTATTAATAAAAACGATTGGGTTGCAGTCAACCCTAAACTCCTAGTCACTCCATAAAGTATTCAAATT
This sequence comes from Molanna angustata, assembly GCA_963576475.1. Lineage (NCBI taxonomy): Eukaryota > Metazoa > Arthropoda > Insecta > Trichoptera > Molannidae > Molanna > Molanna angustata. Next base: position 21,746,347 of record OY754973.1, read on the forward strand.
TTGTATGGAAAATTTTCAGCATTTTCATGAAATGAGTTTTTCATGAATTGTTTTTTTATTTAAATATTTTATTATGAAAACTTGATAATTCTTCAATGCCATTTTATGAAAGTGATGTGTCTTTTTAGCAATTTGTAAATAATTTTTTCAAAATTTAAGTTTCCTGAGCTTGGGGTCACTTTAAAATCAACACTATTCAGATATCCCTCAAAATCTAATGGGGTCTAAGCGAGTATTAGATATACATATTTACAAAATTTGAAAAGAATCGAATAAGTACTTTAGTCTATAATTGATAAAGTAAAATAAACACGCCGCGCCGTTCATAGCACACAGCACGCAGCACATAGCACATTGCAGACACACAGATACATTGTGATGAAACTTACAGAATATAATATCAGCATGATACCAGTTGATAATCTGGAAAAAAATAGCCTTAAAAATTGCGAAACCATAACTCCCCACTATACAAATTATTGGGATAATGCGATTAGTATGCATAGGTAAAATAGACTTTCTTTGTACTTCGATAAGTTTATTTCCAAACTAATTATTAATAGACCTTTTTTGTTATAACTCAAGCAAAGGACTCCGGTGGGTACTGATTTCACACATTAGATATTTACCGTTTAGAAATCTTTATTTTCAAGAGCAGTTTTCAAACCACACATCGTAAGAACAAGAGTCTTTCTTTGGATATAGATTACATAATATCGAAATGAATGTTGAGAGCTTACTATCCGTGGTGTGAGTATTCTATTTGTTTGTTTCAGAACCACTCGAATCAAGAGGGATTACCAATAGCTCCAATTTTAGTATATGAACCTACTGCCGAAGCAAGTACAAGAGGGATTACCGATCTTATCACATTCTGAATCTATTAAGTGTAGGTATATCGAGATAGAGAGATGAAGTAATTTTCTAGTTTAATTAACAAATAACGTGAAATTTTAACACCGATGAAATCACACAATTCTCACTAATTTAAACAATTGATCTTTACGAACATCTATAACATTTAAGTTTAGATTGTTTTACTCGGAATTTTACGAACACTTATACAATTTTAGTTTTGTTTTTCGGTTTCTTTAAATTTCCTTCAATATGTCACATCTTCTGTCGTTACATTCCCTACATATATATTTCCACGTTTCAAAACATCTTGAAATTGAAATTTTAAAACAATTTCAATGCCATGTAAACAGGGCCGGATAAATCATAGAAAAATCAGGAACAAGAAGTCAGGGCGGTTGTCTTAAAAAAGGCGCTTAAAATTCTAAAATGTTAATCATATAAATAAAAAATTCGCATGTATGGCGCTCGGTTCTCTTTGCGTACCCGGATAGAGGCTCGGCATGATGGTGTCTATGTAAAAAATCGCGCTTATTGTGATTCGTCATTTTAGACCCGATGCAATTTTACATAATTTTAAATTCTTCTACAGTTAAAATTAAAAAAAAGTTGTGAGGGGGGGGGCGGATTCAAATATATTGCTACGGGCGCAAAAACACGTTTATCCGGCCCTGCATGTAAACTAAAAAATAAGAAGAAGTAGACATTTCCTTTGTGTTTTCAAACTCAAAAGAACGTTATGTTATCGCTTTTTTTTATTTTATCTTCTAGTATTGCAAATGCATTGTTTATTTTAAGTCCAATCATTGCTTACTGCGTTTTCAATGTTTTATTATTTACGTGGTTTGTCCTACTTTTGCACTCCTCGTATAAAGACAAGTATTGATCAATTCTTCACACATTCATCCTTTACTATTAATATCGTTATATTTAGCTTTTACCTACTGTAATAATTTTATCTAACATCCTTAGTAATATTTACTGAAATTCTGTTAGAAGTTCACATTTAAAAACGGTTTAAGTGTTTTATACAACGTGTTTCGTTCATATAAAGTTTACGTGAAAGTTTTTACGTTTGAAGTATAATTACTGTTAATTTGATGGTTATTCTTAATTCCCTCGGCTTTATAACCTACGTCATTAGAATAGGGTGTACTTACCTTACACTGTCCTTGTAGTAAACTTACCAACCAACCCCTCAGTTCAATAATATATTATTATTTAATTTGGATGACAACTAAATGCTTAATGTAATTATTATTTAGTTACCGTGCTGTTTACGTTATGATATCGTTGAAGTTCATTATGATTTCATATATAATATCGAACCAATGTTAAACAAAGTAGAGTAGATACAGGAAGCCGTACAATAAATGATAATTTAACGTCAATGTAAACGATGTTTATTTTTATTTATTTACTGTCATTGAAGTAACATCACATGATTCATAAAGTATAATTTATATTGGCAAGAAAAATCTCTACTTTTACTAGGTATGAAGAGTTTAAATTATTGATTTATTAATAAAGGCTTCATCTCTAATGAAATGTAATATGTAATGCATGATCTTTTATTCATTTACTTTGAGATTGCATATGCATTAAAAAGAATACCACATCCAGATATTTTTTTGGTCGTAGACCACACTCATGAGGGTACCACACACTCTTTCTCCAATCTATTCTATATGCACCAAGGTGGTTGATGCTATATGTCTGATATGGATGGTCCATCTTCTTGGCGTCCTTCTTCTGGGTCTTCTTATATCTTAGTTTCTAAGTCCCATTTGTTCTTAAGATCTATTGTGGTATTATTATATACAACCATCAGTTTTAGTTTATAGAACATAGCCAATATCGATTGTTAGTTGATTTTTATATGGCGGATTTATTAAACTGAAAAACTTTCGTCGTATTAAGTTAGATAGTTCCGCTTGTGATTGTGTGAAACATTTCATTGTTGGTCACAGCACTTAACCGTTCGTGCGAAGATCGCGTGATGTTAAAAATCTGCAGAGGTTCAAGGTTCGCAGTGTGGCGGAATTTGTTCAGCGCGTATATTACAATATGTATAAGTAATACATAACTATGTTACGTTCGCCCTTTCGCAAAACTGCGAGGATTTTCGCTTATGCGGCATTGCATATATTTTATTCACAGAAACTTCACACAGAGAAATACATGAGCCGCGAATAAAGGATTTATTGTGACTTCAGACAATAAATCATTCGATTATTTCTAGATGCTTCTCGATAAAAACCGTACTAGCTTTTGTGTAAGCTACTGCTTCTTTCAACTTATCTTTTTTTTCCGTATTATATATTTCTTTATTTACAAGTACCACTTGATGCACGCTTTCTTTGCTGTGATTTTTATCAATGCTTCTGCATTGGTATTTTATACACGCAGTGCTGTATCTCTTATGTATTTTATTTATTAATAAAATTTATGTACAAACAAGTGTACAAATGCTGGTTTATTGACATTAGGTAGTCTTTTTAAACCAACCTATAGGTTGTGTTGTGTTGCTTATAAGCAACACAAACTCGTAAATTCAGTGCAATACTATTGTACTTTTCAAAACAACAGAGAAACTAAAGAAATCGACCTTAAAACAGACTGATGACGATGACAGACAATGAGGAAGGGAAGGAGGGAATTGAAGAACGTAGAAGAAATATCGTTGAAGAATTATTATATGAAAATGTTTTACTGTACGTAAATATATTATTTTAGAAACAGCCAACTGAAAATCAAAGAATTGGTTGTGGCACCATTAAACTTATTGTTTACTTCGTAAATTGTATGAGTATGAATCAGATAGTCAATATATTTCATAGACTGCTCCCAATACAACCCAAACCTGGCTTATCGGAGGGTAACTTCCGCAAACTGACAAAATTGTATGAGTATGAATCAGATAGACAATATATTTCATAGACTGCTCCCAATACAACCCAAACCTGACTTATCGGAGGGTAACTTCCGCAAACTGACAAAATTGTATGAGTATGAATCAGATAGACAATATATTTCATAGACTGCTCCCAATACAACCCAATCCTGGCTTATCGAAGGGTAACTTCCGCAAACTGACAAAATTTGCGCTTGGATAGATTCACTTCACGCAAATGCGTTCTTATCCGTATTTGTTCACTGTATCTCTTCCTCTATTTATATCGTTATTTAGTATTAAAACGATATAAATAGAGGGAGAAAGCATGGAATATGCTACATGATAATTATCCATTGAAAATTTTTAAGTATTATATTCCATGTTTGTTTGCGTGTACTCTGTATTTAAATCACATTGTTATTAGGATGTCCACGCATTTTAAGATGTATTTATGTAACTATCTGAACCCCAAACAAACTTTCAATTGAAACATTCTAATTGTTTTGATGTTTATTTGAAGTTATAACCTTAAAATGTTTTACTGTGGCATCTGTACAGTATAAATCCATAATTGCTTAAAAATAATTTTAATCCAGTTTATATTTGTTGCATAATGTTGGTTTATGCCCAGTTAAGTACCTAGAGTTTTATTGGTTTAACGGCAGTGTTTATGTCTGTTTTACATTCTTCAACTCATCTCAATTATAATTTACGATCTGTTTCCTAACAACTGTGTTATCTGTGCGTTGCTTTTCAAAACTCGAGTGTGTAATCTTTTCTATGGACCACTCCAAATAGCACTAGTACCTATTAGTGGTTTCTTATCTTGCATTAGCTGTTCCTCTTAAATGACTAATGTCTTGAAAATTTATAGACTCGAAGAATTCAGTGGCATGTATGGAATTCAAATAGTATTTCAATGGATGTAAATATGGACTATAGTGTTGTTAAACAAAAGTAGGTACTTATTTTAATATTTTTAAGGTGCTTTTGATTTAGGTATACTTTCGTCAAATTTGTAGGTTCGATTTATTAAGATACAATACAAGTTCACTCAATTCATTTTAATAAAATATATTTTTCGCCGATCATTTTAAGTCTAGATCTGTGAGACGATTGATGTCATAAGTCTCCAGAATGTGGCAACTAGTTATTGGGTGCGTGTTAAATTAATGTTTGACATAGTACTTGTCAGTTGCCCGAAAAGTAATGTAAAAATAAAAGGTACATCTGTAATCAATATTTTCATATTTTACGTTGTGGTACACTCACTGTCAAGAATTTTGTTATTACTCATTCGTGGTAAACAAAGTTAATTGAAATAAAGAAAACCTCTTTATTTAATATATATGTATAATCATAACGACACATGTATTAGCTATTTATTAGTTCAATACACTTTTCCAAAATTACAACTACGATGTCTCTTTCATGTATTTCCTATTTTAGCTTTCAATATATATTATTAAACGTGGAACTATATTTGCTGTCCAATTACTAAATTATTCGTACTAAAACCGTTCGTCAGAAACTCAAATCGATAGTCATTAAACGAACATAAACATTCAATTTACTTTGGTGTGTGTTGTAGCCATACCAACTTTTAATTTACAAAAACGATTTTGAATGAATTTTATTTTTTAAATTATGTTGGGAATTTGAGTTGGAATTTCCCAGAAATACCAATACCATACAAAAATGTGTAAGCAGCTTTGTATATAAGAACCTTATCATACATGGGACAACAACTTCGTACAAAAAAATATTCTAGTTTTACTAACATTACATCGAAATTCGTAAAATACATTTTTACTCTTTTTTACGTTAGTCAATTTCGATTTAGTTTAGATAATGGTTTGAAGTGTTTCAATTTTAAATTGCAAGAATTTCTAGAAATGCAAAGAAAATTAATGTTTATTTGCTTTAGCGATATTTTCATTTATATGTTTTAACTGAATATCCAAGAAAAATTTGGCAACGACATTCAGCCGCATTCAATTAATTATGTTGAGAGAGAGAGAGAGTATGTGTGTGTGTGTGTGTGGAAAATTCTGAAATAAATTCTTTCTTTGCTTTTATTCAGAATGTAGATATTAAGCTTCTTTACATTGTATACCATATTGCCGGTCTCAAATGGCAGTAGGCAGGTCACATAGAAATACAGATAGATGACTGATGGCAACTTTTATACAATAGTGATGAATAAAAATGAAATAGAAATTTCGTTGTAAAAAAATCAATTTTTAATATGAGCAATAGAATTCCATACCAACTTTGACGAGTTTTTATTCCACTTCTATGATTCTTATTATTTGAAGTAAATAAACCTTTCGATTTTCTGACATGAATGTAAGTATGTTTCTGCAGCTATTGATCAAAATTATCATCGTATCGAGTATAACAGGTTCATATACCCATCTAGTAAAAAAATCAATAATATTATTTTTATATCACAATCATACAAAATTTGTATTCAGGTGGGCAAGTCTAGTCCGACCTTCGAAATCAAAACCCTAGTGATTACCCATATCATGGATATAATATTATCATATGGAGTTCTATGACATCTAAAGATATTATAGAACTCCATATAATAATTATCTTCTTCTTCTTCTTCGATGGCTCTAAGGCCCATATCGAGCCTTGGCCTCCATGAGTTTTCGCCTCCAACCTCTCCTGTCTACCGCCTCAGCCTTCCAATTTGTTGCCTAGAGCAGTTCGGCAGCATCCCTTCTAACTTCGTCCCCTAGATATAATAATAATTATATCTAGGGGTAATCGTGAGGGTTTTGATTTCGCCAGTTGGACTTGACTTGCCCCTCTGATGTTATTTGATATTAAATTAATAGTGAAAATGAAGTAATTATATTGTCATATCAAATGAATACACGTACCTATTCATATTTATATGCGTGAAACATTTTATCATTTATTTTTTTTAAATGATGGGTACTTTCTCAAAAAAATACTTACATGGAGATTGTTTTTGGTAAAATACGACTATTTAATATAAAAGTTGTGTTTTTACAGACCATTTTAAGTTGAAAATATTCAAAAGTGAATTCAAACTGTGAAATAAGAAAGTGCCATAGTGTAAAAATGAAATGTGTCAATATATCTAAATAATTTTTGGATATAAGAATCTTGTGCAGCTAACAAGTAATGTGATGAAACAGTTTGAAGAAACTTGCACACCGAGATTATTATGTGTTACATTCGTACTGGGACGAAGTTCTCATTGAGCAACTGATGGTGTGGAAGCTAAAGTTCGTTTCCCGCGGCAAGTCGGCAGCAGCGACGAGGGCTCCGTCAGAGATGGAAAGTGGTCAGAAGCCGCCGACGGTGATGGGCGACGTGGTGGTCAGCCACCTCGGCGCCGTTGAGAGCAGGCTGCAGGGAGACAGGAGTCCAGGAAGTCAGGGGAAGCGGGACGACAGAACTCCAGAAGTGCAGACGGATGGAGGAACCACGCCTTCCGAAAGCGTTCCTGCAGGGTATATAACTTTTATTATTTAATAATCTATAAAGACACTATTTCAAAGTAAATAAATGTTAATCTAATCTATGTTTGCCCAAAAATTGCACAACGAATAAGTTTTCGAGTAATTCTGTATGACTTACTTGACACAGGTATTGTAGCGCATTTTTAATGTCTAATGTCTGAAGATGTTAGTTTTGTCTTTACGAAATCGCTAAGGCTTATTGAATCGATATACTCGTTGTTGTATAGAACTGTGTTTTTAATATTAAAAAAACATATATATTTTTATTTATATTTACATAATATGAACGACATGAGCGTTGATGACGAAAATACTATAAAATTATTATATAATTATTTTTATTTATTTATTTATAACATCCTTTTTTTGTTAAACAATATTACATATAAATTTATAAAATACATAATAATACTTTTGATGAGGTACACCTCATCAAAAAGATTAAAACCTTGTGCATGATGAGGGATACATTTGATATTAGATAATACAATAAATACATAGATATACATTGGTGAAAAAAAAAGCTATGCACAAATTATAGAATTATATTATTTATAGAATTTTATTTTAACTATAATACAATGTTAACCTTTGAGACCTACTGACTAATGCTAACTCAGGTTTCTTTATAATATCCACATCTATAATGTGGACCGTCATTTATAAATATCTTGTGACTTATTAGTGTTTTGGAACACAACTTAAAACTTCCCTGTGCTTCTACAAAATCTAAAAGAGTTTCTAGATTTGTAGTTCATCTAAAAAATCATCAATGTACACTCGTGCAGAACCGTAAGCGTTAAATTTTGAAATGGTGAACAAATCTCAACTCTACGAAACTTCATATTATATTACGAAAGCAGTGTTTTAAAATTTGGTTCATTGTTGAAAAACAGATTATTGCCTTAGAAAAATCTAACTAGTTAAACTACCATTTTGCTAAATCAATTTACATATAAAGATACATATGTACATAACAGATACCGTGGTAATGCAATTAAGGAAGCCATAATTAGGTACATAACATTGAAATTTCCAAGTTAATATTTCCGACTATGGGTACATAATTGGTGGGTCGGAACTTGAACTTGGGCGGAACAGAAGTATACGTAACATGTAGTGTAATTAGATTGTTTAATTGTGGTATATAAAGGGTGCATCGTTGAATTGTTAACACAGCTGATCCATGATGGAACACTTCCTAACCATCACCGCGTGGAGAAACCGGTTGTGAAGACGACACGACATGACAGACAGAATCAGCCTTAGTGCCATTCGAAACCCATATTTTTATTATATTGCATCAATATTTATCAGAATCATTTAATTCATTTAAGTATCGTTATTTTATTACATTAACTGTGATTGAATTTATTTTGCTATTTTTTTAATCTCGACAAAACGTAGTGCGATACATGGGATATTTTCCATACTCATTGTTTAATTACTTTCCTAATGCATTTACCTATGTAATCACCAGAAAAAATAATTACATAAAATAGAAATAATATACAGGGAGAATACAAAAGAAATGGTTACCTTTATAACAATAAAAATAGAATAGAAAATAGTACTTTTATGATCTAGATGTTAAAAGTAATAAATAATAAAGATTATCTAGAAAAGAAAATAGGTGGGCATATTCTTAGATCTAAACATCAACTCATCAGTTTTCGACCTATTTTTATTTTATTTTGTTATTTTTTTTATAGAGAGAGAGAGTTATACTGTCTACATAATTTATAAAACAGACAGTGTGCATTGCTTTATCAGTGGACCAGTGAAAACTCCATGCATTATGCAATAGGATAACTAATATTGATTGAAGAAATTACAAATAATACATAATAAGACAGCTGATTAAATCAAAGTACTAGGAAAGATAGGAGGAGACAGCTGTCCTAAACGCACTGAGAGAGCACACAGAGATGTGTATTAAAAAAAAGCATTATACACCGTGCAAGCACGTTACACAAAAGCATTCTGAGTGTAGTTGTTATTACACTTCAACGAATATAAAAAGTGTAGGTTATCTGGTTGTTGCGCTCGGACAGTGAAAGCAATAATTTTTTTATCAAGTCTGTGGAATCTATAAAGTCGTTTACCAACTTAAACAAATATATAATATCTATTAGGGTCCTGCGGTTAGCCAGATTTACTAAATTATAGTAATCGATTTAAACCATTTAATTTTATGTTTTTATTCAAGAATTATTAGACAGTCAATATTAAAGGTCTCTAAAATGTGGCAGTTTGTAATTGATTTCGTGTTTAATATTTGACATAATGCCATTCTAAAAGTGAAATTTAAATTTATACTCTTTACTGCCCAATATTATGAAATTCCCTATTTATTTCAAAACTCGCACATCAAATTTAATGAACCCACATTCAGATGGTTCGATTGCATAAATTAAATCGTACACACAAGTTAAAGCCAGCTCTGGTACCTTTGTATCATCATATAAAGAATTGTCATGGTTCGCTGCTTGACAATTACCAGTCTTAGAAGGTATATAGGTATTATCACGATAGTAAAATGAAATGTATTATCTTCAATATCTTACGTTTTCATTGTGATTTCTTTCCTGTCGCTTAGATTTTTTGTTTGAAATCTGCATAATTTAGCTTTTTATCTTGTATTGTGAACTTTTTGCACCTCGCTACAACACAAAGACTTGATTATGGAATGGTGATTTTGCACTGCAATACCAATATGTAATTTTCCCTTGGATAATTGTAGGTACAATTGCTTCTTCCTATTCTTGATATTCTAATATACCCGTTGGTCTGTGTGTAATAGATGTTATGGCTCCTGAGATGCCTATAGGTCTTACAAATGCGCTTGCACCTAAAGGTTTATCAAAATTACGATTACCGATACTGTGGTTTTTGAATATAGGTACCTAACGATAATAATTAACAGTCAATTGATGAGTGCATAAAACAAAATCCAATCTCTTTCGAGTCGAATCATACTCAACAATTTATTATGATAGATACGTAAGAACTTAGTAATTTATTATGCGGCAGACACCTTCATAACCTTCAATTCCCTCTTTGTCCTTCCTACCCCTTCATCTCCAATCAAAATCCTCTTCACACAATTATATTATTTATTATTTTGATGAGTTCTGTATGATTTTTGTATTGTTTTTATTTTTTTTAAATTATATTTATTTAAAAAGGTTATTCTTTTCTGTTTAATGTTTTGTTTGTTGATCATATTATTCGAATATTCTTTTTTAATTGCATATACGCAAACATTGGATTTTTTTCCCTTTCTGGAGTCAAATGTTATTTTTATTGACAAACATTTTTTCAACATAAAAATTTATTTCTCAATTTCTTAATAGATGGCGTTACAAAAGGGTTTCTCCGTTACTCCATAGATGGCAATACTAATAATGCATTCTTTTCAGGTAAAATGTTACACACTGTTCAAATATATAGAGCTTTCAAAAAATTACATCGATAAGGGAACTCAATAAGATGGCATAATTGGTGAACGTTGCGCAAGCGCATAAAGTGATCACGTAAACCAGCCGATGACAGTTCGTAAGCCCTGTAGGTGCCTCGAGTTCTTGGTTCTTCTACAATATCCCAACTTCGTCTCTATTGAGATGTTGAAAAAATGTTTGTCAATAAAAATAAGAAATGATCATATTATTGTTTTAATTTGTGGATAGATGTTTTGCGTACGATTCTTTTGTATATAGTTTTTGTTGACGCTGTTTTCTGTACCAAATAAATAAATAATTATATGCCAACCTAACGGAAAAATAAATAATATCACCGTTTTAAATTTCTGTTCGAGGTTCGAAACCTTTGATATCTGTTTCGAAATACGAAGCCCTTGTAATCATAAATAAATAAATAAATAATAAACACTTTCTTGCACCCTGTGCATGTGGCGAGTTTATTCCCGTATGGCAATTTCGTCCAACTAACCAGTGTTCAGCCCAGAGAAGCAATATTAGCGTGAGAAATTAATTTAAATAAATTTCTCCTCTGTTGGGGATCGAACCCAGGACGCCCGCACAGAAACCAAACGGTTTACCAACTGTGCCGCGGCGGTCAAGTATCCACTGATAGGAATCAAACCTAGAACAGCGTGGTGGTAGCACTAAATTCAGACATTTTTTTTATTTTGCCAAGGTGATAGTAAAAATATATGTTGATTATTTATGATTGGTTATAAGTTATAATAGTTTTTGTTAATACTGTTATTTGTTGTTATCAGAAAATGAAGTTAACATATGCTTAGAAACGCCCCACTAGGTATTACCTACCATAGTTTTATTGTTTTTGAAACACAATCTATATATTTAATAGGTCGGTACCATAACGCGTTATTCGTTTTATCAAAAAATAAGTTTCAGTTTATATATTTGCTCAATCGTATCGTTTATATCCTTGACCTTACATATGTTTGCCGATTCTTCCTTACCCCGTACGTAAGTTTATTCGAGAAGTATTCAGTCAAATTAATAATTTAAAGGCAATATCAACATGTCGGCGAATTTTATATTCAGGGTCAGCTGATATATGGACGTACGGTACAGACTTAATTGACATTGTTATTCCAAGTACCTAATAAGTAATTAACGTTTTAGTAATTAAGGGCGTGCGGTGTTTGGTTTCTCGCAAGCTGAGAATTATTATTATTTAAACCTACTCTCTGCTGTATATTTTCACGACGCAATTAAATACATCAGTCTGGTTATTACAAAATGGAAAATTTTGTAAAGTTTCGTCGTTATTTGTTTTCTTTATTTATGTGGAATCTTAATGATGGAAATTGAATCCAAAGTGTTATATAATATTGATGAAATATCACGCAGCGTTTATTCCAAAGTATTCTGGCCGTTGACTGGTTTCGCTCTGAGCGTCAACTAAATTGAATTTATTCAATTATGAAAATATTATTTTATACTTAATTACTTATTGATAAAATGCAAATTAATGTAATACCAGGTTAGTCTTGAATTTTCACCCCGACCTTGATATCGTTTTGGCATGTTTTAAACTATTTCTATTTGAAATTTGATACAGTGAAAATACACTGATCAAAAATAAGGATTGTCAAAATTTAAATAAAAAAATCTATGGTCTGCCATATCAATGTGAAATAAATTTCATATTTGTATGAAAAATGTATATAACAGAAGTAAGAGCTTCTGTGTGGGAAAATTGAGTGATCAACTTCATATTGATATTGTATGTGTCTCTATAGACAAGTGTATTATTTTACTCTTCACTTCTATCTTCCTCGAGAGGTAGGCAGTGAGAACCCAACACCGCATTATTCTATCTTGACACATACATCGCCTAATCAACATTGATACACTGTCTCATACATGCTCATCTTGATAGTAATGAAGTTTCACTTAAAATTTCTTAACAGGTATCGTGTAGAAAATGCATAGGTACTATGAGTTTCGTGAAGATTTTTTTGTGTGTATGTTGTATTGTGAAAACTTTTATCCTCTGAGAATCTTATATTTGTTTAAGAATGAAATTGAAATCAAAGAGAAATGTACATTATAAAAATGCATTTAGAGATTGTCAACCTTTCAAGAAGATAAAATGAACACTTAATATGGTGTGGAGAGTTTAGTGTTGGCTACAATCCACTCATTTTAATTATAAATATAAATGAATATATATTTTAATAGAGAATAACGTTTAAATGTTTTTAATCAAATCACAAAAATATTAAAATTGCATTTATTTTACTAACGAATTTAACTATACAATTAAGTATGTGTAGTGTACACGAGTATTTTGACCTTTTGTTTATTGATACTTCAAACTGTTTAAAAAATAATATATCTTTAGAGTATCAAGACATGGCGTTGAGGTATTAGATCAGTAGGTAACTGAACAGTAATGGGAAACGTATCTGGGATCATTAAATAAGACCATTACCGGAATCTGTAATTTGGCAATACTATGTATCTGTATTACATCTACTGGTTTCCAGGATATCGGTTACTCCGTACCTCGAATACCAATTTGAAACTGATCTCATTTGTAATCATGGAATACGCCGCGAACGAAATAAAAAGCCTGACGTTTACATCTTAAATAATCCCCTGCCAGTTCGAAAACACGATATTCAATCGATACACACATTTTTTTCTATTCAATACACGTTTGTATACTATCTGGAACTTACACTATCTCAATAGATGAAAATTGCATCCTTTAGTTATTTTTAAGCAGCAATAAGTCACCCTCTCACATAGTTCAGCAATGAGGTTCACCACCCATTCTGAATGCAGTGCCTATTTTGGTGAGATGAGAATGGTGTGTGCGGATACACACATTTTTCGTGCTTCCTGAACTAAGGTACTGCACACATGTCGCTGGTAACCCCACATTCTCGAGATATGCCGTGATGGTATGTATAATGTCAGTCGCCTATCTATTGAATTATTGTTATTTACAAGCTTTTTTTTAATTTTCATTTTTTCTTACTGTCGATTTGTTCAAGAGAATTTATTCTCTAACATGTCGTGAGTATTTAAGCTGAGTCTTCCGAAATACTCGTAGAACAAAATTATGTGAAGGGGGCTAGAAACTACAATTTTTTTCAAATTTTTAAATAAAAAATCAGCACCTTAGATGTTTTGCAGCATATAGTGGGACTGTTGTTGGTGTGATCTATTGGGGCGAAATTGAAAATCTTCGTGGTTATTCCTACCCCTCTATTTCCTCTCCCTTCCTGTAGAGGTTAGTACGCCAAATTCTTAATGAATAAGTATTTTTTTTTATATTATATATTTTGCATTGTAAAGATCACTCACATTATCTAGCAATTATTTTTATTTTGATTGTATAAAAGCATTAGGGAACTTAACTGGTTTTGTATATATATATATATATATATATATATATATATATATATATATATATATATATATATATATATATATATATATATATATATATATATATATATATATATATATATATATATATATATATATATATATATATATATATATATATATATATATATATATATATATATATATATATATATATATATATATATATATATATATATATATATATATATATATATATATATATATATATATATATATATATATATATATATATATATATATATATATATATATATATATATATATATATATATATATATATATATATATATATATATATATATATATATATATATATATATATATATATATATATATATATATATATATATATATATATATATATATATATATATATATATATATATATATATATATATATATATATGTTATATTTGATGTTTTCACGGGTGAAATATGTTATAATATTTTTATCTCGGTTTTCCCGTGTCAGTAGGTCTTGACTAAGACCATTTGTCTTCCGACGTTTCGCCTGAATATCACCAGGCATTTTCAAGGACTTAACGAAAAGCACGCGCGCGACACACGTCTACTCACACTGAAAGCTCACCGCTCTTGACGGTGAGCTTTCAGTGTGAGTAGACGTGTGTCGCGCGCGTGCTTTTCGTTAAGTCCTTGAAAATGCCTGGTGATATTCAGGCGAAACGTCGGAAGACAAATGGTCTTAGTCAAGACCTACTGACACGGGAAAACCGAGATAAAAATATTATAACATATATATATATATATATATATATATATATATATATATATGCAAAACAACATTTTGGGTAAACCCGTGTAGGATGTAGGTTTACCCAAAAAGTTGTTTTGCATCTTATACCCGTGAAAACCTTAAAGTTAACATATATATATATATATATATATATATATATATATATATATATATATATATATATATATATATATATATATATATATATATATATATATATATATATATATATATATATATATATATATATATATATATATATATATATATATATATATATATATATATATATATATATATATATATATATATATATATATATATATATATATATATATATATATAATTCCTGGAATTAAAAAAAAAAAATAATAAAATAATGTTTTTTGAACTCATAATTCAGAGGAGACTAATTAGTGTATATGTGTGTTAATTTTTTTCCGTATTTTAGAATTTCAAAACAAAACTCATTTGTAATCATGAAACGTTCCGTGAGAGCGAAATAATTCTGACGTTTACATCATAAATAATCACCCGCCATTTCAGAAACGCGAAATTTGTTCGATACAAAAGTTTTTGCAATTCGATACTCATCTGAAACTTTGTTAATTCCAAGCCATAAACTTTTCTTAAAGGTTTTTCAGTGTGTACGTTGTTGTTGCCCAGTAGACGTCCGTACCGTGCCATTAATTGTAGGTTAACATACAAACTTCGCCGACCTATTGCGCAATATTTTTGCATAATTTAATGAATTTACTAGCCGTGGTATTTTTGTAACAATGTTGCGAAATTATATATAATTTCTGGATAACCGACTCATGTTATATAAAATTAAGTATAATAATAATCGTAGGTACCGTATGCGGTTTATCTAGACTTAATAATTACAATTGAGTGAGTTTTGTAGGTATGTATGTACAATGTACATACGCTTTACTTCTTCGTTTAATACTATCTACTTATTGGCAGAAATATGGGAATCGACTTATGTTTTCCTTTTTTTAACATATTTTCATTTCTTTTACTTCAATATTTTTATATTAATTTATGTCAAAAAGAATACTTTTATTCCGAAACTAAATGTAACTGTATGACGAAATGTGGAGAATTCTGCTTGACATCTCTATTTCAATGTACCTATACCACTTCTCAGGTCCATTGTATCATTATATATGCAAATTTTGGGCAATTCTTAATCAGCTACGTAACATACTCGTAAGTGATCTATTCAGTCATACCAATTTAAATTTATCTATCTACGGAATACAATATATTGGGGAAACCGAGGAGAGTTGAAACAATTTTATCATTTTACTTCATACACAAAATTCTATCAACATAGATCGTATAAAATTAGTGCCAATCGATAGTTAATTTATTATACTTTCAGGTGACTGACACGATGAAAGTGTAAGTGTGATGATTCATGTGGTGAAAAGTCGTCTTGAACCTAACAATTCGTTTTATTTCAATTCCTTTCGCACCGAGGTTAAGTTAAAACAGTTGATTTTTGGGTATAATTTAGTATCATAAGGGTGCAGAAACGACGATTTATTTAGTATATTTATTACAATGAAACATTTAGAGATGGAACTTAACATATTTAACAATATTTTGTATAAAATTAAGCAAATCTTATTAGTAATAGGCGTGATGACAGTAAGAAAAAATCATTGAAATTATGATTTTATTAGATAAAATATGTTATAAAGATTTGAAAAAATATATTTATTTTCATTTTAAAAGAGCGAATAATATTAATATTATTAAAATAAAAATACAAAATATGTTTGTCCGCCATTTTATGTGAAACACCAATCAGAGCGCATGACGTCACCATATTGTCACTGTCAATTGTGTTTGTTACTGTCAACTGTTGTGTTGTTCGAAATGGCTATTTTTTTCATAACAAGCTATATGGAATATGCTGCTTATTTTTAACATGCTATTTTTATTTATTGATTTATTTGGTTTATTTGGGACAATAAACCAAATAATATCGCTATCCGCTCTATTGAATCGTTGACGCATCTGTTATAACACGCACCGAGTATTGTAACGTGGTGGAGAATATTTAACGTTTCAGAAATAAATAACTTGGTGGCTTTCATTGCTTGATTATAAAATAAAATGATGTAATTATATTGTTTGTGGGAGTTGTACAGTGTTACATGAGGTTGAAATGGAAATACACAATGTATTATGATGAATCTAATATACATATGGGATAACTGTTATGATTCATATACATATTATGATTAATATATTAAAATATGTAATAGGTGTGATGACTGTAAGAAAAAAATCATTGAAATTATGATTTTAAAAAATAAAATAGGTTATAAAGATTTAAAAAATGTTTTTTTTTTAATTTATAGGAGTGAATAATAATAATATTATAAATATAAAAATACAAAATGTGTTAGTCCGCCATTTTATGAGAAAAAACAATCAGAGCGCACGACGTCATAGTATGGTCGCGTCAATTCTTCTGATAGTCTTCAATACAATATACGCATTAATTGTCGGTCTGGACTATGTTTATTTTGGTGTTATCGATATATTAATATTTTAATTAGATAAAATTAAATATAAATGGAACAAGTATTCATCAAAGCAAATAGTTTCAATTTACCTAGATACTCGCCTACCTATCGGGGGACACTATGGGCCGGTATTACAGTGTCAGTTTAAGAGCTAAACTCAAGTTTTACAAAAATATAGCGTATTACAGTGTCCGTTTAGACCTAATTTTCCCTCAAATACGTCACTAAAACGACAAATATTTAACTCAACGTTTCTGGCAGATTAAGTACTTAACTGTGAGTCAACTGTCATTTGCTAGGCAACTCGTGTAGTTTCAGTTTCTATCACTAGAGGCGTTAGGCAACGTGTGTAGTTTCAGTGTTGTATCGAAGGTGGCGCCACACAACAAAACAAACTGACAGCCGTATTGGAACGAACACGGGCATTTAAAAGCATTATTTTGGTGAAAAAAATTAAATTTACCATGTTGGATAATAAAACAATGGTATTTAAAGTCGTAGCGTCCCGTTTTGTATTTCGTATTATTTGAGGTTATTTAAATTTGACAGATAATAACCACAGAAAAAGTGAAATATGTCTATAATTGAAGATTTAGTAACTGACATGTCATATTGCACTGTAATACGGAAATGGATTCAATCTCCCCTTAACATTAATCTTGAGTTTGGCAAACTCAATGAGTTGAGGGCCGAATGTAATATCGGGCCTATGTTAATTGTATTTTGTATGTAACTTAGTTTTTATTGAATAAATAAATAAATAATGAACGCTCGCAACGTATGGTAAACTAATTTAGTTTTAGTATTCTACAATTTTGTCACGCGATGGTGAGCTGACGAACGTTCGACATGTTATGATGCTGGTCACTGCCAAACTAAACTAGCAAGCTATATTTTTTTCATGCAATGAAGCGATTTGCGAAACGACGGCGATTACGCGAAGCATGCGTTTTAAAACATCGTTACAATTTTAGCAGCATACGAATTATTACATAGCGCTCGTTATTTGTATTGTGTTCATAACAAGCTATATTTATCTGCTATCGTTATTTTTAGCAATAGCAGCCATAGTAGTTATTTTTCTGCCTGTCTTAACTACTCTTAACTAGAATGGAACTTTTGATGGTCGGATATTTCTTTGCGTCGAACAAAGACTTTTGTTCATCAGAATTTCGAAACGTAAAAACTTAATAATAAGTACATATAAGTACTTTATTTATCTGTAATTTAAATACAACTTACATCTCGAAAATCGATAAAATATGCTCCTTCTTCTCTCTACATTATGTGTTCATAAGCTAAAAACATACGCGGGAAACTTATGATGGCCTATTTTTGACGTTTGGACATTAATGAAGTTCTTTATATGCTTATTGCCTAAATAATGGTAAATATTATATTATTGAGAGCTAAAAGTGGGGGAACAAATACTGTACTTCATTGTAAACGCGTACTTAATAAAATTCACTTGTGTCTCGCCGTGCGAAATTTAATCACTTATTTCTCTTTTTTTTCGCGTGGGACGAAAACAAATACCTCAGTAGGTGTTTTTTTCGTCGTGTTTGTACATTTAGGGACCGCACAACACTTATGCACTTTTGAATTGATTATAAATACACAAATCTTCTTAGAACACATATATTACATATAGTAGTGATATGCAGTTTACGATACCATGACGTCACCGTCAGGGTCGGCAGCCGCCATGATACTACAAGCTTTTTTTGGCGTAAATGTCAAATTTGATTTTAAAATGGCGATTTTTGCTACTAAACCTTTATTTTATGTAGAAATGTATATATATTTGAAAACAGTGAATGCGTAAAAACATCGTGAGATAGAGTCATCATGCCTATTATAAATCTTATATTATGATCTTTCCGTATTATTTCTTCTGCGGCGAGATTGTATACATTGCGACTCGCTATTCCTCTATCAACGTTTCTATAATAATCAGTAGGCATGTTGAAACAAAATAAGTAAAAAAATAAACCTCACATTATAAGCAAACCAATCACACAAATTTTAAACTAGGTTAGTCGAAACAACTTGTTTCAAATCCCCTCAGTCAATGTCACAATTTAAGTATTTTCTAATTCTAAATAATTCACCAACAACTTCGTGTTTTTGTCCATTTTAATCATAACTTAGTCGATAAGCCTCTCCAAAATTTTGTGTATCAGATTCTAAATTACGGTTTTTATTGCTATCCAGTATTTAAATACCCTGTATAAAACTATTTTTAAATTTATTAAATTTAACTATGAATATTCTCTATTCTGTTTAAGTAAGTAGGTACTTAGCATGATTAATTTCTAGGTATCAGTATTATCAATTAAACGATTATTGCTTGTCCATTCGTTGATTGTTGGACTTCCTGAAGTGATTTTGAGACATGTAAGTTTATTGCAAGGAAATTGTTAATGTTTTTGTCATAAACAAGACAGATAGATAAAAACACTGTTTGCGACACGAATCTCACAATCGTGCACAGTATTTTTTAACTGACTTCAAAAAAAGAGAAGTGTATTAATTCGTCGTGATTTTTTATGTACCTACATAATGTTCAGCAATAATTCTTTGCCATGTTGTCCGATTTCGATGATTCTTTTTTATTTGAAGGGTGATCCCATAGAAATTTGGTCAAGAAATGATTGGTGATAGAATTCATGAGAAAAACATCATTTTTTTTAATTTTCAGCTACCCAAATGTGGGTTACT